>JARQOC010000468.1:0-78329 GCA_033576535.1 Allobates femoralis | reverse complement strand
CCCCCTCACAGTGTTTACTGCAAAAAAGATCTCCCCCCACCCCCAAAAAACACAGTTCACTCCAAAAGGCCTCACAACAGCCATAGGAGCTCCACATAGCAACGATAGAAGGACTATATTCCTAGGGTATATTATATAGGAGCCACAGTGTAGCGGTTAGCACAGAGGCCTGCCAATGCAAAGGTGCCCGGTTCGAGACCGGGTACGGACGCTTTTGTTAAATTTTTCCGTTGTGCTTTTTGGAATGGCCTCACGTTGCATACCTTAAAAAAAAGCTTCACCCAACGGCTAGTGGCCCACAGTTGCCGGATAACGGGGCCTGCCAGGGGCGTAGCCTGCAGCCATCATGTGTCACCTATAGATAATGCCTTGGATGATGTACAGCTTAGGATTGAACCCACAGCCACGGCTGGGTACATCGGGCATGGTGCCGGTAATTAACTGCTACATGCTTGCTGCCAGAGCAGCCTCTCTGCAGGGTGGATCCAGTGTGAATTATTGGGACGCTGTAGGATCGGGCTCTCACACGCTCCAGAAACAGCTATTGGCCGCTCCTACATGGTGTATGGCAGGCGACATTTGTGGCTCACTGAGGAGCAAACAGTACCATAGGCGATTGAGCAGGGGAATCTATGGTACGACGAGTTCGGATCCTGTGCGGAAAATGACGAATAAATCCCTCGTGGTGCTCCCTGCACCAAATATGTGCCCCTTCCCCCTCCCACCCCCCACGTGCACTCTGTTCGTCTCTAAAATATCCCATACCTGGGAATCATGGGTACACATGCTCACCCGTGGCTTGGTACCATCTAGCCTTTGGAGTCTAGGGGCATCCGCTCTTCTAACTGTATTGGAATGTTGAAAGCTGACTATATGTTCACCTATAGAACTGCCCTCTCCTTACGGATGCATAGGGCTGCTTCACCCCATCCTAAATGCATATGCCTCTGTCCCCTTTAGAATGATAATGTTACAATAGAAGTTCCGTGTCATGTCCATGGGTCATCAATAAGTCTGGGCGATGACTGAGTTTTTTTTGGGATGATGGGGGGCTGGATTTGGGGGGAGGGGGGCTGGCTTTGGGGGGAGGGGCATTTGTTTGTTTTGCGTGGGGGAACATTTTCGCTGCACGTGATTTAGTGCAGGGCTTCCGGTTTTGGAAGGCTCTACTGCTAGGGCGCTGCTTTGGGCCACTCCTTTGCCAATTACCATATATGGGCGTTGCAGCTATACTGTCTGCATTTTACCTTAGACCAGCACATTCAGAAGGGACAGGGCTATAAAAAGGGGGGCGGGGCTATGTGTTAACACACATACAGTACATGGGCCTTTTTGGGGGGCACATGAGTGTAAGGCACGCCGTACATACCTGTGCATTATGGGTACACAAGCACCCTCACCCCCCCCCTTCAGTCCATATCCATATATAGTATACAGGACACGCGCTCCCAATCCCACAGGGCCTGCTCGGCCCCCATGCTGAGCATGACTAAATAAGTACCCCCTCACAGTGTTTACTGCAACAAAGATCTCCCCCCACACGCACACAGTTCAGCTCCAAAAGCGGCCTCACAACAGCCATAGGAGCTCCACATTAGCAACGATAGAAGGACTATATTCCATAGGGTATATTATATAGGAGCCACAGTGTAGCGGTTAGCACAGAGGCGTGCCAATGCAAAGGTGCCCGGTTCAAGACCGGGTACGGATGCTTTTGTTAAATTTTTCCGTTGTGTATTTGGAATGGCCTCACGTTGCATACCTTAAAAAAAGCTTCACCCAACGGCTAGTGGCCCACAGTTGCGGATAACGGGGGCCTGCCAGGGGCGTAGCCTGCAGCCATCATGTGTCACCTATAGATAATGCCTTGGATGATGTACAGCTTAGGATTGAACCCACAGCCAGGCTGGGTACATCGGGCATGGTGCCGGTAATTAACTGCTACATGCTTGCTGCCAGAGCAGCCTCTCTGCAGGGTGGATCCAGTGTGAATTATTGGGACGCTGTAGGATCGGGCACTCACACGCTCCAGAAACAGCTATTGGCCGCTCCTACATGGTGTATGGCAGGCGACATTTGTGGCTCACTGAGGAGCAAACAGTACCATAGGCGATTGAGCAGGGGAATCTATGGTACGACGAGTTCGGATCCTGTGCGGAAGCAATGACGAATAAATCCCTCGTGGTGCTCCCTGCACCAAATATGTGCCCCCTTCCCCCTCCCACCCCCCCACGTGCACTCTGTTCGTCTCTAAAATATCCCATACCTGGGAATCATGGGTACACATGCTCACCCGTGGCTTGGTACCATCTAGCCCTTTGGAGTCTAGGGGCATCCGCTCTTCTAACTGTATTGGAATGTTGAAAGCTGACTATATGTTCACCTATAGAACTGTCCTCTCCTTACGGATGCATAGGGCTGCTTCACCCCATCCTAAATGCATATGCCTCTGTCCCCTTTAGAATGATAATGTTACAATAGAAGTTCCGTGTCATGTCCATGGGTCATCAATAAGTCTGGGCGATGACTGAGTTTTTTTTGGGATGATGGGGGGCTGGATTTGGGGGGAGGGGGCTGGCTTTGGGGGGAGGGGCATTTGTTTGTTTTGCGTGGGGGAACATTTTCGCTGCACGTGATTTAGTGCAGGGCTTCCGGTTTTGGAAGGCTCTACTGCTAGGGCGCTGCTTTGGGCCACTCCTTTGCCAATTACCATATATGGGCGTTGCAGCTATACTGTCTGCATTTTACCTTAGACCAGCACATTCAGAAGGGACAGGGCTATAAAAAGGGGGGCGGGGCTATGTGTTAACACACATACAGTACATGGGCCTTTTTGGGGGCACATGAGTGTAAGGCACGCCGTACATACCTGTGCATTATGGGTACACAAGCACCCTCACCCCCCCCCCTTCAGTCCATATCCATATATAGTATACAGACACGCGCTCCCAATCCCACAGGGCCTGCTCGGCCCCCATGCTGAGCATGACTAAATAAGTACCCCCTCACAGTGTTTACTGCAACAAAGATCTCCCCCCACACGCACACAGTTCAGCTCCAAAAGCGGCCTCACAACAGCCATAGGAGCTCCACATAGCAACGATAGAAGGACTATATTCCATAGGGTATATTATATAGGAGCCACAGTGTAGCGGTTAGCACAGAGGCTGCCAATGCAAAGGTGCCCGGTTCGAGACCGGGTACGGACGCTTTTTGTTAAATTTTTCCGTTGTGCTTTTTGGAATGGCCTCACGTTGCATACCTTAAAAAAAGCTTCACCCAACGGCTAGTGGCCCACAGTTGCCGGATAACGGGGCCTGCCAGGGGCGTAGCCTGCAGCCATCATGTGTCACCTATAGATAATGCCTTGGATGATGTACAGCTTAGGATTGAACCCACAGCCACGGCTGGGTACATCGGGCATGGTGCCGGTAATTAACTGCTACATGCTTGCTGCCAGAGCAGCCTCTCTGCAGGGTGGATCCAGTGTGAATTATTGGGACGCTGTAGGATCGGGCACTCACACGCTCCAGAAACAGCTATTGGCCGCTCCTACATGGTGTATGGCAGGCGACATTTGTGGCTCACTGAGGAGCAAACAGTACCATAGGCGATTGAGCAGGGGAATCTATGGTACGACGAGTTCGGATCCTGTGCGGAGCATGACGAATAAATCCCTCGTGGTGCTCCCTGCACCAAATATGTGCCCCCTTCCCCCTCCCACCCCCCACGTGCACCCTGTTCGTCTCTAAAATATCCCATACCTGGGAATCATGGGTACACATGCTCACCCGTGGCTTGGTACCATCTAGCCCTTTGGAGTCTAGGGGCATCCGCTCTTCTAACTGTATTGGAATGTTGAAAGCTGACTATATGTTCACCTATAGAACTGCCCTCTCCTTACAGATGCATAGGGCTGCTTCACCCCATCCTAAATGCATATGCCTCTGTCCCCTTTAGAATGATAATGTTACAATAGAAGTTTCGTGTCATGTCCAAGTCTGGGCGATGACTGAGTTTTTTTTGGGATGATGGGGGGCTGGATTTGGGGGGAGGGGGGCTGGCTTTGGGGGGAGGGGCATTTGTTTGTTTTGCGTGGGGGAACATTTTCGCTGCACGTGATTTAGTGCAGGGCTCTACTGCGCTCACATCAAACACCCGACATCTCAGCTGATGATGTTGGGGTTCCAGCACCGATCAGATCTGGGATCCGATAGGTGCTCTTAACCCCTTGGATCATTCATTGACAGCAGGATCCAAAACTGCAGCTGTGGGGAAAGCGCTGTTCCCCACCTGCAGCAGAAATCCCGTGATAATATGGCGAGATCTCCGGCGTTCACGTGATAGCCCAGGGTCCTGCCTAGACCCCGGAAGCTATCGGGGACCACTTCCGGTGAGTAGTTGGTAGGCACGGCCAGCCACCAGTCACAGTGCATATTTGTGCAGGTCCCGATGTGCTGTAGCTCACCGAGAACTGTCACAAGCAATCAGACCCTGCAGCAGTGTGCCCTCCCCATGGGGGTGTGTAAAATGAAGAATGAATTAGTAAATAAAGTTTTTACAAACATGAACAAAAAAAAAACATAAGTTCAAATCACTCTGCTTTTCCCCCATTCAAAATAAAAGTATTAAAAAAGTTTAAAAAATACACGTTTGGTATCGTTGTGTTCATAAACACCCAATCTATCAAGTTATAAAATCAATTAATGAGAGTCCTAAACTGTGTAATGGAAGGAAAGGTCAAAACGCCCAAATTATGTTTTTTTTGGTCGCCGCAACATTGCTATAAAATGCAATAATGGGCAATCAAAACAGCGCATCCACCCAAAATGGTATAATTTGAAACATCAGCTCAAGACACAAAAATAAGCCATCACACAGCCCCAGATCCCAAAAAATGAGAACGCTACGGGTCACGGAACATGGCGCAATAAGTGTGATTCTTTTTTTTTTTCTTCAAACTTCTGAATTTTTTTTCTCCACTTAGATATCAGTAAAAGTATACATGTTTGGTATCTACAAACTTGTACCGACCTGAGACATCACACCGTCATGTCAGTTTTACCATATAGTGAACATGGTGACTGAAAAAACCCAAAAAATAGACGTGTAATTGCACTTTTTTTGCAATTTCACTGCACTTGGAATTTTTTCCCATTTCCCTGTATACTACTGTATATGGTAAAATAAATGGTTGCATCTGAAAGTACAACTTGTCCCGCAAAAAACAAGCTGTCATATGTCTATATTGACAGAAAAATAAAAAATGTTATGGCTCTTGGAAGCAAGGGAGCAAAAACGGAAAAAGTATTGTCCTTGGCCTCCCTGCATTGCACAAATCCAGACTGATCGCAGTGGATGGAGCGAGGTAGTAAAGGGCCCATCCTGTTGGCTATTGTTTTAGCAAATACCTTCACATCAACGTTAATTAAGGAGATGGGTCTGTAATTCGGGCACGATAGGGGGGTCCCTACCTGGCTTGGCTGGCTTGCGAATGACAGTGATTGTGGCAGCAAGCGTCTGCGGAACAAAGGTACAGTGCTTGGCTAGGGGCAAACAATTTGTAGAAGGCATCCGAAAATCCATCAGGCCCATTAGCAAGAGATTTAACCGTGTCCAGGATCTCCTGTTCCAAGAACAGCAGCTCTAAAGCAGCCATGTGTGCCTTGGAAATGTGTGGTAATTGGGTATTATTCACATAATCGTCGACCCTAACCTGGTAATCGGGTGCAGACATGTCCGCAAGGGCCCCTTGAGGTTATAGAGGGCATTGTAGTAATCTCTAAATGACTTGACGATCTCCCACGGGTTGTGAATGGGTTTACGTTGTCTAGAATTAACAGTGGGTATGTAAGTAGTGGGGACACGTGGGAGAAGAAAATTTGCCAGTGCCCGTCAGAAAGTCCTCGATCGCCGTCCGCATCGCTTGCTGGCAAGTAGGGTCCCTAAGCAGCCACGGATGTAAGGACTATGTCCATTCACCAGAAGAAAGGTCAGGAACTGTTAGGGACAGAGTGACTGGGGCGTGGTCTGACCAGATCATACAGTCAATCTGTGTCACTGGTCTATATGACAACAGCCTGTGACTGGTCAAAAAGAAATCTATTCTGCTGTACGAGTCATGCACTGCAGAATAGAAAGTGTATGCTCGAGTCTGCATGTGTCGGTCTCCAGCCATCAACCAGTCTCAAGTCTAGAAACTTGACTTTCAGGCTCTCCAGGTGAGAGAGAGGCATGGATGATTTACCTGAGGATGAGTCCAAACCTCGACAAAATTAAAGTCCTCTCCAACAATTACAAAGCCCTCAGCGAAGGTGGAAGGATGAGTCCTGAACACCTGTGCTTGTTCCTGGTTTGGAACATAGAACTTACCAATTGTGAATGTTTCATTAGATATTTTGAGTTTAATAAACAGATATATACCATTTGGATCTGCTTTGGAATCAGTTATTAGGACTTGCAGTGATTTGTGTACTGCAATGCTGACCCCTTCGGCTTAGACTATGTGTTGGGATGGTACTATGGAACCATCAATTATAATATCTATTTTTGAGACTGGGCACTCGGTCCGTCCTGAAATGCATCTCTTGTAAGAGGAGAATATGAATACACTTCCTATGCATGTGGAAAAGAACCTGCGATCTTTTCTCAGTGGTATTAAATCACCTAATGTTCAATGAGCATAGGCTTAGGGTCACCATGAGCATCCAGTAGTAGGTGTGACGGCCGGGATAAGAAAAAGGAGGAAGAAGGAAAGGTTAGGAAGTGCGAGGGTGTAAACCTCCCTAGAGGGGAAGATAAGAGAAGAGTGAGAAATAAGGGAAAGAAGTTAGAGCTTAAGGGTACCTTTACATACCACAACTGCGGGAGACATTTTTGGCGGCGATATTTCTCACTGGAATTATTGCCGCCAAATTGCCTCCTTATTGCGGTGTGTATTTTGGGAATCTGGCGGCGATAAAACCAATGTTGCCTGGTTTCGATTTCACAGCAGGCGACATTGGTTTTATCGCCGCCAAATTTCCGAAATACACGCCGCAATAAGGAGGCAATTTGGCGGCGATAATTCCAGCGAGAAATATCGCCGCCAAAAATGTCTCCCCTGGTTACAGCGTGAGAAGATACCCTAAGAGAAGGAAGTCAGGAAAAAAGAAATATCAAAGGGGCCAGGTAGAAGAAGTCAGTCTCTTCTGAGTAGTCCTATGGCCATTAAGCCTATAGGCTAATAAAATAAACAGAGAGATCTCTGTGAAGCCATGTCAAAGACACACCCTAATTTGGGGAGTGATTAAAACAGGATGCTATTAAACAACTGAGCCTCCACAGCAGTGCAAAGTAATGAGTACCCCTTCCATTTATAGAATGGAGCAGAGGAGGAGAGCTAACTCCTCCTGAGCACCACCCAGCGCTCTCTGGTCCTGCGGCCACCATTCACGGCCTTGTGAAGCGTCTGCTAGAGCCGCCCAGGGCCGCCAGGTACCTGGAGATATCTCGGCCGTTGGACCCTGCGGAGAGCTCTTGAGATGTCTGGTGACAGAGGGCTGTCTTCCCCTTCATTTGGGAGGTTGGAGGCTTGATTCTGAAGGCTGATGAGCAGCTGTGGAGGAGTAGTTACAGGGGAGCTCCCAAAGGATGTGGCCGCATGGCGCCATGTTCGGGCCATGCCCCCTGTAATTTGGTTTTGAGTATCATTCCAAATCCAGACCTCCATGGGATGTTAATTTCGATTTTTATTGATCATTTTTATGTTTTATTGTTCACAAAGCATTCCACTATGTCATGAATAAAGATTTGCAACAGGAATATTTTATTTATTGAGATCTAGGATGTGGTATTTTACTGCTCTCTTTAATTTTTTTGAGCAGTGTACATAAAAGTTGACATCATCCCCCTTTACACCACTAAAAATGAATGAAACATTTTTTTCAAAAATACACATATTTTGAATCATTATGCTCGTAAAAGTCTGATCTATCAAAATATAAAATAAATGTGATCGGCAAACAGCATAAATAATTAAAAAGACAAAGCCAGAAGTGCGTTTTTTCAGATTGCTGCAACAACACAAACATAATGTAATAACAGGCAATCAAAAAATCTTATTTACCCCAAAATGATATATCAATATGGGAGAATTTCAGAAGGCTCTTAGAAAATGGCAACACAAGTAAAAAAAAATTTTTTAATTTTCTATTTTTTTTTCATCTTTTAAAACAAAAGCTGCATGTTTGGTATCACCATAATTGTACTGACCTAAGGAAAAAAACGGTCCTCGCACAACTATATTGATGGAAAATTTAAAAAGTTGTGGCTCGAGGAAAAATGAAAGCATCAAAATGAAAAATCGCCCTGTCCTTAAGGGTATCAGCAGACATACTGCTTTCAGACCTGAGGGAAGCCGCGGGTGAACGCAGGTGAGCACAGCCGCACTGTGCCAACGATCTGTGTTTGGTGTAAGGCGGCTTTTCCCTGCATTCACCTTCTGGAGATTGCTACGACTCCACAGCAATAAATTAACATGCTGCAGAGATATGGAAGCACGGCAAACTTCACCGCAACGGAAGACACGCTGCGGAGAGGAGAAGCACAATGGGCGTGGGATTTCTAGAAATCCCATCCACTGTGCTTGTACTGTACAGTGCAGCGATATGGACGCAGCGCATACATTCTCTCTCTCCCTCCCTCTCTCTCCTGATATTAACATTATTTCCTATGGCTGCAGTGATTGCTTTTCTATACACAAAACAGATCAATCAAAAAACAGGATCCTGGACCATAAGTGTCATCCGTTTACACAGATCCGTGCCTGTCCTTCTGGTCTTTCAAATTACAGCATCCACACGAACAGGCAAAAAACATGGTGTGAAGGGGAACTAAGGGGTTAAAAGGGAGATGTATGTAGAATTTGAAGAAGCCATTTCTTATATTATGTTCAGGTATTTATGTTTGTGTTTGGCAGATTTCTATATAAAAATGTGATAAATATGTAGCAAACTTGCACACATATGTTAAGTGTCTACAGGTCCTATGCTAACCTCTGCTTACAGACTATAAACATTTGATATAGTATAAAGGCTCCATCTCACGCTTCAATGGTCGAACGATCCGATGAACGATCCGACGACCTAGATCGCTAGAATGATGTTCAATGATCGCTAGTGAAATGTCACACGTATAGATAAAGTTAACGACGCAGCAACGATTCCGCGACAAGCAAACGATACCTGCAGTCGTTAGCTCGCCTACGTCCTTCACTTCTCAATAGGCGAGGTCGTTAACAACGACATCATTATCGAGGTGTCACACACACCCATGCTGCAGATTGAACGAACGCTCACCGTTTGGTTTAAGGTCCGTTCACAAACCTCCCATCAAAAATCTGCCCAATTATCGTTGATCGGATGTACATGTCACACTGGACGGCGTTGTTAATACGACTGAAAACCTGTGACGGTTCAACGAAATCGTTACCGATATCGTAGCGTGTGACAGGGCCTTAATTCTTTATCCATGTTTACTTTGTTTTTTTTTTCCTTTGGAACCCTGCTCCTCCTCTTACTTCTACTGTATGTAGGTTAGCAAAAAGTACGAACATGTGTAAAAATAGTAAAGTACAATATGATCTCCTTTGCTTATGCTATGTGACAACTTTTTTTATTAGCGAATGATCACATCTTACCAGAATCCTTTGGTCTTTTCATGTTCACAAAATATGAAAGGAACTTTCTCAAGGAGATTGATTCAACAGGGTACGTTATTGGTAAACTGTACCAGAGGGTTTTCAGTTCTTCAGGCAGCAGAATACAGTTCATTCTGCAAAATGCAGTGCAGAATTGTTAGGTAACAGAGACCTCTAGTGATAGAAAACGGCACGAGCAACAATACACTACTTTTTTTTCCTTAGAAGAGTATATATTACTTCCCTGAAGTTTTCAAACAATTCAGGTCATAATGGAAATCTTGTAGCTTGTGATCATGTTTGTGTCAACTCCATGATGTGCTATACCTTGTTTCTGTTATAGCTTATTTTGCTATGCTATATAAGGGTAGTCTATTACAGTTCCATACTCCCCCTTAATTGGAAAATGCTGTGGAATATGCTGGCACTATATAAATAAAACTATTGTTATAACAGCCAAAATGGTACCAATAAAATATTTCTGATACAGGTGCATCTCAATAAATTAGAATATCTTCAAAAAGTTAATTTATTTCAGTAATTCAACACAAAAAGTGAAATGCATATAGTATATAGCAATTATAGAGTTATCTATTTCAAGTGTTTATTTCTGTTAATGTTGATGATCATGGCTCACAGCCAATGAATACTCAAAGGTCATTATCTCAGAAAATTAAAGTAGGGAGGATGAAGGGTTAAAGGGAACCTGACCCCAGGGCCGCCGTTAGGGGCTTACAGGTCTTACTGCTGTAAGGGGCCCGCTCATCAGTGGAGGGGGCATGGCCATTAGAACAGGGCAGGGGGGCCCGGCCGTGCCGGCGGGGGTCATGGCCGTTTGGAGCGAGTCCCGCCCCCTCATGTCTTGTTGAAGGCCCCCCCTCTCCTGTGAAGAATCATCGC
Source organism: Allobates femoralis (assembly GCA_033576535.1). Classification (NCBI taxonomy): domain Eukaryota; kingdom Metazoa; phylum Chordata; class Amphibia; order Anura; family Aromobatidae; genus Allobates; species Allobates femoralis. The sequence continues at coordinate 67,750 of JARQOC010000468.1, read as the reverse complement.
TGGGCCTGGGCCCCGCCCCCTGATCTCTCACCTTCTGTCCATCACAGAGGCAGGGCAGCTGCCGGTGCGGCCCGCAAACAGGAAGTAATGCGGGCACCAGCATCGGCAGCTGAGGTCTGCCTCTTGCCTGGCACTGGCAGCACAGAGGGCAGGTCCATCCCCAGCACGCTGACATCTCCTGCCGGTGCAGCACCCGCCGGGTGGAGGCTCCAGTGCACGGGCTGCTAGCTTTGCTCATCCCTGCAGGCTGCAGAGGCTGTGGGTTTCTCGGTGACAGTTCAGCCTCACACCGACACCTGGATGAGGAGCAGGACGTCATCTGACTGAGCAGGAAGTGGTGGGAGAGGCTGCAGCCTCGGAGACATGGGCTGAGGAGACTCTGTCTACCAGAACTGTCCAGCATAGCATCCAGCAACTCCAGCCTGTCGGGCTCCAGGCTCCTCCATCTCCTCAGGTATGTTCACTGCCCATCATCTCACCCTGGCGTCCTGCTGACGCTGCACAAAGTTTACACAGATGCAGCAGAGCTGAATGTAGAGATAGAGCAGAGCTGAGTGTGTGAGATCATGGAGCAGAGCCGAGTGTGTGAGATCATGGAGCAGAGCCGAGTGTGTGGGATCATGGAGCAGAGCCGAGTGTGTGGGAGCATGGAGCAGGGCCGACTGTGTGAGATCATGGAGCAGGGCCGAGTGTGTGGGATCATGGAGCAGGGCCGAGTGTGTGGGATCATGGAGCAGGGCCGAGTGTGGGAGATCATGGAGCAGGGCCGAGTGTGGGAGATCATGGAGCAGGCCGAGTGTGGGAGATCATGGAGCAGGGCCGAGTGTGGGAGATCATGGAGCAGGGCCGAGTGTGGGAGATGGAGCAGAGCCGAGTGTGGGAGATGGAGCAGAGCCGAGTGTGGGAGATGGAGCAGAGCCGAGTATGGGAGATGGAGCAGAGCCGAGTGTAAAAGATGGAGCAGAGCTGAGTGTGGGAGATGGAGAAGAGCGGAGTGTAAAAGATGGAGAAGAGCCGAGTGTGGGAGATTGAGGAGAGCCGAGTGTAATGGTGGGTTTACACACACCAATTTCTGTTTCCAATATCTGAACAGATCTCTGGTTGCAGTGAAATCATGGACACATAGTTCCATTTTGTGGCTGTGTAAAAAATGGAGCAATGTGTCCATGATTTCACTGCAACCAGAGATCTGTTCAGATATTGGACACAGAAATTGGTGTGTGTAAACCTACCATGAGAGAAGGAGCAGAGCTGAGTGTGGGAGATGGAGAAGAGCTGAGTGTAAAAGATGGAGCAGAGCTGAGTGTGGGAGATGGAGCAGAGCTGAGTGTGGGAGATGGAGCAGCAGTCTCTAATGTGCATGCGTCCCGCAGCAGTCTCCATTGTGCATTGGTCCCACAGCCGTCTCCATTGTGCATTGGTCCCACAGCTGTCTCCATTGTGCATTTGTCCCACAGCTGTCTACATTGTGCATTTGTCCCACAGCTGTCTACATTGTCTATTTGTCCCGCAGCCGTCTCCATTGTGCATTTGTCCCGTAGCTGTCTCCATTGTGCATTTATCTCGCAGCCGTCTCCATTGTGCATTTGTCCCACAGCCATCTCCATTGTGTATACAGCCAGCTGCAGTCTCTATTGTGTATTCTCTATGGTGGGTAGCCAGCAGCCGTCTTATTGTGTATTCTCTACTGTGTGTATAGCCAGCAGCCATCTCCATTGTCTATACCGCTGGGCCCACAGCCGTCTCCATTGTCTATACAAACAGCAAAAGTCTTTATTGTGTATTCTCTATTATGAACGGCGAGCAGCAGTCTCTATTGTGTGTTCTCTATTGTGTGTATAGGCAGCAGCTGTCTCTATGGTGTATACGGCCTGCAGTCATCTCTATTGTGTATACAGCTAGCAGCTGTCTCTATTGTGTATTCTCTATTGTATATACAGGCTCAGCTATTGTGTATTCAGCCCACAGCAGTCTCAAGGGTGTGTGTGTAATATATAATAGAGAGAGATAGTGTAAAAAAAAAGGAAAAACAGCACAAAAATATAGAAAAAGTGGACTGTATTGCCCAATGGCATGGTCATGCGCCTTGTGCATTAAAATCCATTTTTTTCTATTTTTTTTTGTTCGGTTTTTCCATTTTTTACCCTGTTGTAAGGAACCATCTGAATTGCTGGTTGGGAAAGCTTTGCACATAAATTGAGGTAATTTTTGGTGCTGTTCCAATTTTTCACTATAAATTATAATGTATGTTTGGGTGGAGGCGGAGCATGAGTGGAGGCTGGCGGAGTCTCAGGGGGGCCCCAAAATTTTTTTCAGTAAGGGGCCCCGAAATTCTTAGTGGCAGCCCTGCCTGACCCCTCCAAATGACCCCAACTCTATTAATACCTTTCCGTGCACCCTTAATAATCATTAGCAGCTGTCCTTTTGCGTTAAAAAGCGTTCAGTAACATTGTGAAAAACGCTATTATAAACTTACATGTCAGGGACTTCCCTGTGAGACTCTAAGCCCTCCTGACCCGCTCATTATCATGCCCCGATAGGCGTGATAACTAATCCTAATCCTCCTCACCCTGCAGAAAGGGCGTAATAGCCGGTGTGATGCTATTTGCGTCACATCCGGTTCTTGTGACGTGTGTACACCCTTTTGGTGTAAGCCGACCTCACCATGCGCATTGCGCATGCGCGGCTTGTCGGCTTACACCTAAAGGGTGTACACACGTCACAAGGACCGGATGTCACACAAATAGCGTCACACCCTCTATTACGCCCTTTCTGAAGGGCGAGGAGGATTAGGATTAGTTATCACGCCCATTGGGGCATGATAATGAGCGGGTTAGGAGGGCTTAGAGTCTCACAGGGAACACCATGTGAGACTTATTCAGTGTGAAAAAGTCCCTGACATGTAAGTTTATAATAGCGTTTTTCACAATGTTACTGAACGCTTTTTTACACAAAAGGACAGCTGCTAATGATCTTCAAGGGTGCAGGGACAGGTATTAATAGAGGTGGGGGACATTTGGAGGGGTCAGCTTCCCTTTAAAAACCGTGCTGCCATATTCCATAAGACATCAAAGGGTGAATATAAAATATTAATTTATTAGTCAATGTATTTCAGGGCACCCTGACACATGGCAATATAATATTCATTTGTCCTGAGGAAAGGGCCAGGGAGCCCTGAAATGCATTGACTAATAAATCAAAATTATAGTCACCCTTTGATGTCTCATGGAATATGGCAGCACGGTTTTTTAACCCTTCATCCTCCCTACTCTATATGCACCACGCTGGGGACTGCAGCAGCCATGATTTGCTTTTATAGTGGTTGTGACTCTCACAACCACACAAGGTGAAGCCTCTGATACCTATTTAGGTAATATTTTATCTCTCAGACTCTTTATGCTCCCTATTTTAATTTTCTGAGATAATGACACTTGAGTTTTCATTGGCTGTAAGCGATCGTCAACATTAACATAAATAAATACTTGAAATAGATCATTCTGTTTGTAATGACTCTATATAATACTGTATATGCTTTTCACTTTATGTATTGAATTACTGAAATAAGTTAACTTTTTGATGATATTCTAATTCATTGAGATACACCTGTATTTGCTGAAGGTCCTATTTACACTTTTGGTCAGGTTTGCCTAAGGACCTATTTATGCAGGACACAGAAAGTTGAACAAAATTATACATTAATAACTGTGATCAGATATCTCCCTGCAGAGAAATCTACATTTTACTCAATATGTAAATGAGCTGTTAAAATCTAAAAGCCTGGCATAGATCTCCCTAAAGGTACCGTTACATGACGCAATATCGCCTGCAATATTGCCCCAAAGTGACGTGGTTTGTTCAATTGCAATTGATATCGTGAGTGCGTCGTGTCGTGTAACAGGGCGATGCGACTGTAATTTATCACTGGATCGACATCGCCTGATTTATGTGTGCTCACTTAAATCATGCGATGTTGCATAAGCGGTGTGGTAGGATCGTTCAGTGTGACACCGCAATAGCGATGATGAAAGCAACTTCCCTTATTGACAACAATGTTAAGGATCGCTCACTGGATTGCTCATACCCAGCAAACGAAAGTTGCTTTCATCATCCTAGTTGCGTCCCCGTGTGACAACTACAAGGCAAGCTTGGAAAAAAGGGCCAAAAACGTGCGCGCTCCCGTGAAATTACAGGCGATATCGAATCTATATTGCGTCGTGTAACGGTACCTTGAGAATCTGGCTGCAGAGACTAATTTAAATGAGACATGTAATGACTGGTAGCCTCTTCTCCGGACCTCTATAAGACCCTTTAAAATGTTTTCAGAAAACACTTAAGAATAATGTAAAAAACACTTCAGGATGAAAATTAACTGCTGGTACTACCTGAAGTGGCTTTTGGTCATCTGGACAAAAAAACATAATGAGGACATAGCATAGTAATTTCTGAAAGGCTTACCGCGTTAATACAGCATCATGTTTCTCCTGGTCCGCACTACATTCATTGTTTCTACATTCACTGATGAAAGATCTGCAGAACTGCCAGAATCTATGCTGGAGAAGATCCCAGACAATCAAATGTATCTACATCAAAGAGAAAAATATTCCATATTAGCAAACTGTTCTCCTACAAGACAGCTGTTTTATCTGTTGGTATAAAGTATAAGGGAGAAGTGCAGAAGGCTGTATTTGTTACTTAATTGTATATATTTAAGTGTGGAATATAGTCCAAAGATTTAGATAAAGTCAAGGCTTAAAGAGTAACTGTTGTTAATTTTTTTCCCCAAAATTAATAGTACACATGAAAATAAACCACTTTGTAATATATCTTATATGATAAATCCGTTTCTTTCTCTGTCAGAATTACCGTAATCATTCATCAAAATTCTCAATTTTATTTTTATGTTCAATCTATTTTTATTGAAAAAGATAAACAAATGCATAACATCTGGTCAAGAAAATCGAAATACAAATATATGCACACATAGTACAAGATGTCAACTGTTACATCAGCATAAATATTCAGTCTGTATGCCATGTATCGTTTATTCAAATCCTTCAAACTTAACTTTGTAAACCTCATATATGTGGCAATTTATCTTGCTCTTCTTCAGCTATCAAGCTGGTTGATGTATATATATTATTAAGAAGTTTGACCATGTTCAACCAACTGACACTAAAACTAACACTTATTGACTAGACTTATCTATGTTATTGCTTCACACTAAAGCAAATATCCTATCAACAGTATGAAGAATTGTTAACGGTACTAAAGATATCCTAGAGGACACAAAGTATGTGATCAAAGGAATAGAAGACAGAGAAGAAAGAAAAGGAAAAAAGCAGACCAGGGTGGGAAGAAAAGGTATACAAGGTATATGCCCAAGGAGGCAGGGAAAATAATTCATTAAGTCTATAATCCCATTAGCCTCCTGCAGGGCCCGTGAGTGTGTGTGCTCAAAAGAATCCCAGTGTCCACAACTTAATCACCACATTTCTTTGTGATATATGGACCTACACAGAAACGCTCAAAGCCGTATTCTCTTGACCGTCAGCCAGCACGCACCCTAGGTGTACTGAATCCATAAAAATCACCCAAGGGCTCCAAGTGAACAAATAAGAATCCCTGAAACCAGAGACCTCGACGGTAAGCTCCTCCATCCTACACAGTCTGCCCATCTGTTCCACCCATTCCGACATCAGGGGACAATGTACGGACTTCCAATATTTAGGGATCAATCCCCTAACTGTGGTGAGACAAAAGCGCAGGAGGTCCCTCTTTTGTGATTTGATTGATCCCAGGATGGATAATAGAGATATAAGGGGTGAACAATCTACCCTTCGGCCCGAAATCCTGTGATAAGTGTCAAAAACTCCCTCCCAAAAAGGTTGAATCCGGCTACAGCTCCACCAAATGTGCAGCATGGTTTCCCCATTTTCACTGCATCTCCAGCAACTATCCGGTGTAGCGGGAAAAATAGCCTGTAGGGTTACCGGCATTGATACCATCGGGAGAGGATTTTGTAGTTTCTCTCCTTTGCTATACACACCATGGAAAGTTTGTGAGTCATGATACATGCATTTGCCCAATCCGACTCAGGGATCTCGACACCAAACTCATTTTCCCATTTTCTAAAGAATCTGGGATTTACTGACGTCTCTCCCGTATTTAGTATAGTATAAATACAGGATATACAGTGTGTGGGCAGGGACTCCAACAGAAATAGCCCCTTAAACCGTGACGGACGGTCTGAGAAACTGTTCAGATCACTCCCAGAAGACACGAAAAACTTCAATCGACCATATTCCATCCAAGACAATGTTGGTGTCACGCTTGGGAGGTAAGGGAATCAGGTAACAGGTAGGTGAATTGGGCAAAAGGGGGTCAGGAGAGCCTAATCTCACCCTGATGCTGGGGTCCCTGGCTCGCCCTGATCTCGGAGGTACCTCTGATGGTGAGGAGTTCCGAGCCACCACTCTGTACCCTAAAACTCCTGATTAGCCCTATGCTGAGGGCACCTACCTCCACCCACGGGTCAGGAATCACAGCTTCTCCCAAGGAAAGACTTTAGCCCAGCAGCTAAGCATCAGCACAGCACCAAGACCTAGAGCACATAGCTATCAGCAGCACCTGACAGAGGAGAGGGAAGGCTTTTTAAAGCCAGGGGGAAAGGATTCGAGGTGAGTCACACATTAACTCCTGAACTAGCAATTGAACATAATAGTGACTGTGTGGCGCCCCTATGGCTAGGCGCCACAGGGAGGTACTGCACCCCAAACAGCAGGTGTAGTGCCTCCGTAGTTATGGGTTTGGGGTTTTCCTTTATGGAGTCTGTCTTTCACACACAACACTAGGCCACCTTAGAGTAGGGGACTGATTATTCAGTAGGTCCCAAAGGGGGTGGAGCCAAGGTTAGAGCAGGAGACTTGAGAGAGAATTCAGGGAATTAGTGCTGGGAAGGCAGCCAGAGAGGATGCGCCTGACAGCATCTCTGACAGGAGGGCACCTGTCTTCAAGAGCGTGACCCAGGACAGAAGGAGACAATCCAGGACCGGTTGGAGCCAGCTGGAAACGTCTGGGGACAGCAACCGGCATACCGGCACTGAGGCAGTGAGCGGTCTATCCCTCACTGCAAACCGTACGTCTGCGGGACAGGAATAAGGGAGCCATAGTGCCACAAAGAGGTACCTCCGCCTCAGTCCCAAAACAGGTCCAGGACACTCTAGATAACCGTCCAAATTCCGGTGGCGGGAGGATTTGTCTGTTGTCGCTCCCGTCCGTACCGGTAAGGAACAAGTCGTGTGTACCAGTAACAGACCAGGGGACTGGCGAGGAGCTCTGCAAAGGTGGTTAAGGACAGTGAAAGGAAAGACTGGGACCCCGAAAGCCATAAAGGAAGGTACACCGACAGACTCTATAAGGCAACCCGAAACCTGTGGCTTCGTCCCCGTTGAACCAGACTGTAACTGTGTACTATAACATCTGCCGGTACCAGTAAAGTGACGTTTGGAGTTGAATCGGTGTTTGTCCTCCTTCCCGACAGTGCCCGGTGGGCCTCTGCATCACCAAGAGGGGTAAGAACAACGACTCCCCTCATCCATAACCTCTGCCCTGAGGTAAAGCTCCACCTGTGAGGAGCTGTACTATCCTAAGCTGCATCTCATCACCTCAGCGGCTGGCCTGCAGTGCTGGTATCAACATTACCAAGATCCACAGGTGACGTCATGACAACATTTCCCCCATCCCCCATCATCACCCTTCAATGAGGGTTAGGGCACGGAACCGGGAAATCGGCCACTCGTGATCCCCGTTACAGCCACCCACTCATCCCAGTATCTGAGTACCCCACCCTGGCCGACTCAACTGCAGTTCTGGAGCACACCACAGGAGGCAAGTATTTTCACAACCATCAACCATGCAGCTCCCAAAGACAAACATATACACAGCAGCATCCAACAATGTCAGCGCTATCTAAGCGCGTGACAGTACCCCCTCTTTTAAGAGTGGCCTCCGGACTCGACTACAGCACATCCGAAAGAAGTCCACATCCCCTGAGAGACGATATATGAAAGATATTACGGGTCGCCAAACCTGGAGGTAGGTGAAGGCGGTACAGCACAGGATTGCAAATTGTCGATATCTGAAAAGATCAGATCCAGGGATGGTGTAAAGACAGTCCGCGCTGCTTTAAATAATCAGTCACAAGTCTTTAGGTAAAAGACCCCCCTTCTTTATTTCCACCTACGCGTTTCAGTGCCACTCCGGGCACCGTCATCAGGGTATTCTAATTCTGATGACGGTGCCCGGAGTGGCACTGAAACGCGTAGGTGGAAATAAAGAAGGGGGGTCTTTTACCTAAAGACTTGTGACTGATTATTTAAAGCAGCGCGGACTGTCTTTACACCATCCCTGGATCTGATCATCTTTACACGGGCTACGTGGCAGTGGAAGTCCTGCAGCAGCTTATAAACTACATGCAATAAAAACTAGTTGTGGGTGCACACAACTAGACCAGGTGAGTGCACCTCTTTTTGATCTGAGTGTGGAATCAGTGTCATATTGATAGGGCACTATTGCGCCTCGCTTGTCTCCTTTATCTTTTTCTATAGATATCTGAAAAGGTCCTACAACCCCAGAACCCGGAGCCCTAGTAACACGCCTCCACCTGACATGCTGGGACAACACCCACACATACTCATTCACACTCAGGTCTGGACCTGTACGTTTATTGCCACACATGCGAGCACAGACAGAGGGTACAGCCTTAAGCAGGCAAGCACCAGGCGCGTCTCTCAGGACCCCAGGACTCCCTCCCTTGGGACGCACTGTAGACAACCACCCTTCCCCTGCTCCTCTTCCTAGAACGACACCCAGAGGCACCAGGAGTTGGGAGCGTGGCGTGCACTCCACCCCCACCCCCAGGCAAACTCCTAACATTCTTGAGCGAAGAAGTCAGTGTAGCCATCACCAGCACGGTGGAGATGGAAGTACCCCGGCAAGTACCTTCACAGGCAGTACCCCAGTGAACCACTTCCCGGGCCCGCCAGTCAATTACTGGGTTGTGTATTCCCAGACAAGGGAGACCCAAGACAATGAGGGTTGGCAAATTCTCCAAAATGTAACAAGAGGGGAACTCCTGGTGATGAGTTCCTATGCTCAAGTTCCCATTATGCACCACTTGGGATAATAACTTCTGGCTGAGCGGAACTGAGTCAATGGCAGAAAAAGGACTAGGTCTCGCTAAGGCGCTACAGATGAAGCCATGAGTCTGCGCAAAGCGAGAATCCATAAGAACGACTCCCGCTCCGCTATCAACTAGTACTGGTATAGTCTCCATTTTTCCATCTACCAGCACCTTGGCAGACAGCGTGAACGAAGACTTAGAAAAGAAGGAGATATAAACCCTCTCAGGCTCTAAGGGTTTATAATTTGTCCGGTCACTTGTTGACAGAAAACATGCTTGCTGTGTTACGTAAAGGGTTGAATTATTGTATGGCTGAGCATTTCGATTATGCCGAGTTTAGAGCAGACCTATTTAAATCTACTCGTAAATTACTGTTATTTAAGCATTTTGAAAAACAAAAAAATACATTAAATCTGAACAAACCCACTACAGGGTCCAATAGAATTTTTTGCTGGTGATAGTACTATAGGTCCGTTGGGGTTTTTTGTAAAGACAGATCCACTGAGTCAATCTCAGGAAGATCTACAGTTGTTATTGGGAATTACTGATAGTCAGACGGAAACTGATAATACATCGAATTCTAGACTCTCGTTTAAAGGAGGCATTAAATCTACTTTCATGCCCCCTATAAGCCCCAATGACAGTGTTGATCTATTTACTGAACTTGTAGATCGGGATGTTAGAGCTCTTATTTATCCCAAGCCAGCTGAAAATCTTACGAAGGAAGAACAGTGTGCTTTAACTGAAATGCGGCAGTGGGATGACACAGTATTCAGGAAAGCTAATAAAGGAGGCAGCATTGTGCTTCTTCCTCGCTCAGCTTACATCAAAGAAGCAAATAGACAATTGAGCCAGACCAATACTTATTTGCCTATATCAGCAGATCCTACTGAAAAATTTTCCAAAAAATTAAAATGTTTGCTGAGACAGTATGTGGACAAAAATGTCCTTTCTCTAACGGAGGCTGAGAAACTGTTCCCTGTGCATCCCACTAAGCCGCATTGGTATTATTTACCTAAAATCCACAAAAATGAGAGTAAGCCTCCTGGCAGGCCTATAGTGTCTGCAATAGGCTCATTGACTGAGCCTTTATCTAAATTTTTAGATTGGTTTCTTCATCCCTATTTGGATTCAGTGTTATCTTTGGTAAAAGATTCTTTTGACTTTGTCAAAACAGTGTATCACATTTCATGGAGTGCTACTATGAGATTAGCCTCGGTGGATATTGAAAGCTTATATACCAGAATTCCCCAATCTCTGGCTGTTACTGTCATCAGGAATTTGTTGTTGAAACACGGGTAGGCAGTGATGTGATTGATTTCATCGCTGATGCCCTGGGCTTCATATTGGAAAATAATGCCTTTAGCTTTCTGGAACAGTAGTTTGTTCAAAAAGAGGGTACTGCGATGGGTACGCCTGTCGCATGTACCCTCGCTAATTTATTCTTGGCAGCATTTCAAGATCATTATATCTACACAGAGGATAATCCTTTCTTGCTGAATATCAAATATTACATTCGTTATGTTGACGATGTCCTTGTAGTGTGGGAAGGTGACGAAAAAACTTTTAATAGTTTTATTAGTTACCTGAATAATAATACTTTCAACATGTCGTTTACGAGTATTTTTGGAGGATCCAGTCTCGAGTTTCTAGACATCAAGTTGGAACTGACAGAACAAGGGTTAGTCAGGTCCATGTTTAAGAAAAGCACGGCCACTAATTCCATGCTGCATTTTAGTAGTGCACACCCTGAACACACTAAAGCCGCGTTACCCTTTAGTCAGTTGCTGCGGATCCGACGCCTGAATAATACTAATTCAGGCTTCGAGTCTCAGGCGGACACCTTTGTGAAGGATTTGACATATAGAGGCCATCCTCCCTCTATTTTGAGAAAAGCTAGAGAAAGAGCAGGCCAACACTCTATGCAAGTAAAAAATCCCGGTAAGTGCAGGGATGTTGAGAATTCAGTTAGGAAATTTAACTTTAATTTCAAATACGGCCCTATGTTTAATACTATCAGAGCAGCAATAAAGCGTCACTGGCACATAGTTGAGCATGATAAAGCTTTTACGCAAGTATCCCCTCAGTTATTGGTGACTTATAGGAGGAGTAAGAATATCAGTGACTTATTGGTTGAAAAACGTTTAAAAAAAAACCAGCAAAAGAACACTTGGTTAAATTCTAACCCTGTAAGAGGCAATTTCAAATGTGGACATTGTCACTGGTGTCAATTTTTGGCACCGGGCCCAGTTGTCAACATAGGGGGATATATGAATAAAATTCAAGCCTTTATAAACTGTAATACTAAGTGGGTTGTTTATATCCTATGGTGTCTGTGGCACCCTGGCACCTGTTGGGCACCACAGAAATCCTTAGGTACAAATGGAGTAAGTAACAGCACAGCAAAACCCACAACACAAACAACACTTAGAACACCTGGTTTCACCCCGAGCCTCTAGGGGGAGCTACACTGGTGACTTCTAACCAGTTCCCCCTATAAAAAGAGTCTTGGAGGGAGAAACTTCAGAGTGTGGTAGACGCTACAAGAGCTGCCTGCCTGTGTGAAACCTCCACCCTATGAGGAACACACTAGGCCCTGCTAGCCTGTTAGCAAGTGGTAATCCCTGCAATTGGGATAATAGGAAGAAGGAGATCACCTCTCAGGAATACAGAGTTAATCCAACTCTTTCCAAACCATCCGGTTACTGGAACCGAAGCTGTGGAAGTTACAAAGCCCTCACAGAGAACCAGCTACATCCAACAGGAGGTTTAGCCACCTGTTCCACCTGATGCACCTACCCACGAGAGCCCAGGGAAGAGTACTGATCCTGCTCAGACCCTTTTACAGTGCCCTCAGTGCTGCTAACCAGGTGAAGCAAGTTCCATTGAACACCCTGTCCGGTCCGGCTGGATTCCACATCCACCCGACCTTAACACCAGAAGTAGAGAAAGGAAGCCTAACACTGCTTGCTGTGAAACTCCACAAGTGCCAACTTCACTATCCCGGTCCGAGTGTACCTGACTATCATCCAGTAAAGGTACCTAAAAGAGACTTTGTGTGGTTGTGCATTACTCCTGGATTCAGCGCAGCGTCCCGCAGCTGCCTCACAACATCTTGCGCAGCTCCCGGCTCCGGGGACTCCCGCTCATCCTGTGGGGAGCGTTCCATCTCGCTGTGTACCATCCCCCGGAGACCCGAACAGCGCTGGTACCGTTACCAGAACACCCGCAGGTGGCGTCACGAAGACAAATCACCCCACTGTTCCGCCATTCCCCTATTGATCTGGACCACCGGGCCTACACCACCGCAGGCGCGGTTCCGTGACTGGAGGAGAAACAACGCCCGCTACGTGTACCCCCGGCTACGGTGAGTCAGAATTTGGCGTCACGAACAGGATACGAGCAGGCCCGTTATCACGGGTATTGTGTGCTATTTATTGACTGTAAATATCGAACTGTACATTTGCTCCGCCATTGCTGCGCGAAAAGGCGGGAAAAGAAGGGGCGTGACTGTGCAGAGGGCGCGAAGATTGGCCCCACCCCCACGCTTTGACGACTTCCCCTGTACGCAGCAGGAACCGGAAACTCCCGTGGTGCCTCACTCCTCACCGCGAGGCCGACACTTCCGTTTGCAACCGAGGGAAAGGCTACGCTTAACTAAGGGGGAGCGACCATGAGTAACCCGGCTCCCGATCACGCGGTGCCCCCGCTAAACCAAGCGGCACCTCAAAATATACATCTTGATGGACAGCAACAAGTCGGCGGTATGCTACCGCAACCCGCTCCGATTATGCCGATGTCTCTACCCTACGTTCCTAGTGCGACCTGGTTACCCAAATACAGCGGTGTACCCAGCACCTTGGAGAACTTCCAGAGGAAGATATGCCAAGCCCTGGACATGTACCCGATGACCGGTAAGCAAAGAGCTTCAGTTATTATGGGACAGTTAACCGGTGCAGCCGAACTGCAGAGCCGCAGCTGGCCTGTAGAAGTTCAGGAATCTGTGGAGCAGATATTCGCCAGATTAACTCGGGTCTTTGAGTGCCATACCGAGGCTGGATTAAGACTGTCATTCTATCGTTGTAACCAAGGGGCACAAGAAACTGTCCTTGATTATTCACTGCGCTTGCAAGAAGCATACAGACTGTTAAAACAAGTCGATCCTGACAGTGCTCGAGATGAGAACAAAGCGTTAATTGGACAATTTATTGTGGGCCTTAAACTATCTGAGGATAGAAAGCAAGCAAGCTGGTGGTCCATACAAAACCCAGGCGCAGAGTTTGATACCTTGAGAGACTTAACAGTTTGGGGACAGCGACTCGCTGAAGTACCTGATCCCGCTTCGCAGCAGCAGCAGTACGCTGACACCCCTTCCGTGCCGGCAGCAGCATCTCCAATCCCTGTGATTCAGTCCAGCGCACAGACTGTAACACCTGACCGGTTTGATCAACTGTGTGCTAATGTCGAGCAGCTGGTGAAGGACGTGGCCAAGCTACAAGCTGGGAGAAGACCCAAGACAGATGCAAGGCCATCGGACAAGATTCAACTCGCCGACAGCCCAGATGACGTCCCCTGGATGAGGAGAAAGACACAGCCGTCGCGAGGAAAACCTGCAGACCGCCGCAGTCCTGACAGACGCCGCAACAGTCAGCAGAACGACTTAGGAGGACGCAACCTGCAATCCCGTCCTTTAAACGAGCGACCCCTGGGCGAGAAGGGCCAACCCCAGGAGTAGACTGTTCAGGCCCTACGTCCAGCTGGGAACACAAGTATGTGGGAGACTGTCCATACTTACCAATCGTCATCGATGGCATCGCTATCTCCGCCTTGATAGACACTGGATCCCAGGTGACATCCATCCCCAGTACCCTTTACAAGCAGTTCTGGCCAGATGTTAAGCTAGAACCCCCAAATCCCGAGATGAACCTTGAAGCCACTAATGGTATTCCGGTTACCATAGAGGGACAGTGGGAAGCTACAGTAAAGGTGGGGAGGGTGCAGTTGAAAAACCAGGGTATCTTAGTGGTTCAGGATAAGCCTAACCACAAGGATCCATATGTCATATTGGGTACCAATGTCATGATCAAATGCCTCGATGAAGTGTTGTTTTTGCTCCAACAGAGTGCTGAAGCCGGTAAACCCAGAGAAAAGAGGGCTATCCAAAAGCAGATCAGAGCTCTGGTGTATCAACAACAGGTAACCTTGTCAAATGGTGAGATTGGCAGAGTAAGGGTCACAGATCCCATTCCAATTGTGGTACCACCCAGAAGTGAAATGATGATCTGGTGTCGAGCAGCCATAGGCCTCAGAGGGCAGGACTACCAAGCTGTAGTAGAACCTGTAATGTCCGACAGTAGTCCTACGCTCTTGACAGCCAGAGGGTTAGTCGATGTAAGAAAGGGGAGAGTCCCCGTACGCATATTGAATTATGGTGATGACGAAGTCAGACTACCAAGATATGCAACTGTTGCTAAATTGTACCAAGTAAAAGATGATGCTGTGATTGATGTAAAATCCTCAAACCAAACAGTCACTGATGAACCCCCTCACTCCAAAGATCAGTTAGAGAAATGGTGTCAAGACCTCAGTGTAGGAACTGACAATACACCCTCTCACCAGAAAAATGGAGTATACCGGGTGGTTCGGGAGTACGAGCAAGTGTTCAGCAAACACCCACTTGACTTTGGGAGGATTAAAGGGGTACAACATCATATCCCCACAAACAACCATGCACCTATCAAAGAAAGGTACAGGCCTATACCACCCACACACTACCAGAAAGCAAAAGAGATGCTTCAGGACATGAAGAATGCAGGAGTCATTAGGGATAGCTGTAGTCCCTGGGCCGCACCACTAGTCCTGGTTAAAAAGAAAGATGGTAGTATGAGGATGTGTGTAGATTATAGGCAAATTAACAAAGTCACACACAAAGATGCATACCCGTTACCCCGCATAGAAGAGTCACTAGCTGCACTCAAATCTGCCAACTACTTCTCCACATTAGATCTTACTAGTGGGTACTGGCAGGTTGCCGTTGCAGAGGAGGATCGTGAGAAGACAGCCTTCACTACTCCCATGGGCTTATGCGAGTTCAACAGTATGCCATTCGGTTTGTGTAATGCCCCAGGAACATTTCAGAGACTTATGGAGTGTTGTTTGGGCCACAAGAACTTTGAGACTGTCTTGTTATACCTTGATGATGTCATTGTCTACTCTCAGACCTATGAAGATCACCTCCAACACCTGAGTGAAGTGTTCGAGTCACTGTCCAAGTACGGGATGAAACTGAAACCGTCCAAGTGCCACCTGCTGAAACCCAAGGTCCAATACCTAGGACATGTGGTCAGCGCCGAAGGCGTAGCACCGGATCCGGATAAGGTCACCGTCATCAAGGACTGGCCAGCACCAATCAACCACAAGGAGGTACGTCAATTCCTAGGACTGGTCGGGTACTACCGACGATTCATCAAGGGCTATACCAAGATAGCCGCACCTATGCAAGATCTCCTAGTAGGTCAATCCAAAAACGGCAAGGTCAGGGGACCCCCGTTCCACTGGGGCCCAGAGCAGGACAAATCCTTCCAAACGTTAAAAGATGCTTTAACTGGAGAAGAGATCCTGGCTTACCCTGACTACAATCTACCGTTTCTGTTGTACACTGACGCAAGTAATGAAGGTTTAGGAGCAGTCCTATCTCAACGTCAGCAGGGCAAGGAGAAGGTGATAGCCTACGCAAGCAGAAAGCTCCGTCCCACCGAAAGGAACCTGGAAAGCTACAGCTCCTTCAAGCTGGAGTTCCTGGCCCTGGTCTGGGCGATCACAGAGCGTTTCAAGCATTACCTGGCATCCGCCCCGTTCACAGCTTTCACAGACAACAATCCTCTAACACACTTAGAGACTGCAAAGCTGGGAGCCCTAGAACAGCGTTGGGTAGCAAGACTCGCTAACTACGACTTCACTGTAAAGTACCGGGCAGGTCACAAGAACGGCAATGCTGATGCCCTGTCCCGAATGCCCCATCTTCCCGAAGATGGAGAAGACATAGATGACCTAGAAGAGATTGAACTACCTGCTTTCCACCGTTCCGGTACAGCAACATGTCATCAGAGAAACCAGACACGTGTAGAGAGGACCGTGAACCCGTTACCTCACCATGACTGGAAGGAGGCTCAAGCCAACGACCCAGATGTCAGCCTGGTAAGGGATCTCATCACTCAAGAACACGCCAATATGGACTCTGATGCCTCACCAAATGCTAAACGCCTGTGGAAGGAGAAAGGGAGGTTGTTCGTCTACCAAGGTAAACTATGCCGAAGATACCTCAACCCGAGAACCCATGAACTAATCTGGCAGATTGTAGTTCCCAAGACTGAAGTCCAAATGATCCTTGAAGCATACCATGATGATGCAGGACACTTTGGATGGAAGAAGCTGGAGAGACTCCTGAAGGATCGGTTCTACTGGGTCGGTATGAGAGGCTCCATTGACAAATGGTGTAAAAACTGTGGACCATGTCACCTTCGAAGAAAAGACCATCTAACTCAGAAAGCTCCGTTGCAACCAATTGTTACCACCAAACCTCTTGAAATAGTTGCTCTCGACCATGTGAAGCTTACCCCAAGTCGAACTGGGTACACCTACGCTCTCACCATCGTCGATCACTACTCAAGATTCCTGGTAGTCGTTCCAGTTAAGGATTTAACTGCTGAGGTAGCAGCCAAAGCGTTCCAGAGTTACTTCTGTCGCCCCCATGGGTATCCAGACCAAGTCTTAACTGACCAAGGGCCAGCCTTCGAATCAGCTCTGTTCCAGGAATTCTTAGGGCTGTATGGGTGTAAGAAAATCCGCACAACACCTTATCATCCTCAAACGAACGGTTTATGTGAGAAGATGAACCACATAGTCATTGACATGCTCAAGACCTTACCAGTTGAAGAGAGAAATCAATGGCCAGAGAAACTTCCAGATCTCGTGGACATCTACAACCACATACCTGTCAGTTCGACAAATTACACACCTGCTTACTTGATGAGAGCAAGACCAGGTAAACTGCCTATTGATTTGCAGATGGGAACCATTGAACCCACAGAAGACTCTTCTGACGAAGACTGGGTCAGCCAACGCCAAGAAAAGTACAGAAAAGTACAAGAAAGCGTGGAAAGGAACCTTGAAATCAGTAGGACCAAACAAGAAAAAGACTTTAACAAACACGCTTCAGCTGAACCCTTAGCTATAGGTGATGTAGTGCTGAAAAGAAAAAGAAAAACTAACAAATTGGATAACAGTTGGGAATCCATACCCTACACCGTTATGCCGTCACACTTTGATAACTCAAAAACTTGTGTTATTAGCAAAGACAATGGGAATACTATTGCGACTGTCTCAAGGGATCATTTGAAGAAATGTCCGCCACAGTTAATCCCACAAGCAACCAGTTACCCTGCAGTAACTACAGATGAAGAAACAAAAGAGAATCTCGTCCTTACAGAAATTGGATACTTACCAGCTGATTGGCCACAAATAGGTGATGCATTCCTCATACCAGTTATGCACTTTTACCAGCCTACAGAAGGTCAGCCAAAGCCTAATCCAATTCCACAAGTCCAACAAGAAGAAGTCCAAGTGCAAGAATTGCAGCCTGTTATCATGGAACCTGAGATTCCTGTAATCGGTCAGCCTGCTAGTCCCACAGTAAGAGAAGCCTTTCCTAATCAACTACCTACAGAGGTCAGTCCAGTTGATAGACTCCGCACTTACTATGGTCTTACACAAAGCAGACATAGAGAAGTACCAACCACTTCGTACACTACACCAACAGTTTTGGAAACACCCACACTACGCAGATCCACACGTAGTACATTAGGTCAACCCCCACACAAGCTTGGAGAATGGGTTTAAAATGTAGTGGAAAATGTAACCTGTAAGTGTTGTAAATAATTAACCAGTTTTCAAAAAAACCTGTAAAAAGTAGTGTACAGAAGGGTGGAGGAACTGGGCTATGTCCCAAGTATACTAAGTTGGGGACAGAAAGCGCCTGGTAAGGTATAGAAGGTTAGTACCCGGCCTCCCAAGCAGAGACACCCGTAGGGAATGTATAAAGTTTACCATGTATCCCTGGACTTTACCTTTTTCCCTTTCCATAAACTTTGAACAATTGTCACAGGACTTGTGTGACCACTAACTTTACCTTTTTCCAGCCTGCGGCAGATGGACTAGTGCCGTACGGACTGCTTTTCACCTTTTTCCACATTTTTCACTTCCTTTTCAGTGATTTTTGTGTTTTCTTTAAGACTTTGTAAATTGAATGTTATAATATGCTTAGTGTTAAGTTGTAAAAAGAACCTTTTGCTCAGCCGGGAGAACTGAGGTTAACTAAGGGGGAATGTGGCACCCTGGCACCTGTTGGGCACCACAGAAATCCTTAGGTACAAATGGAGTAAGTAACAGCACAGCAAAACCCACAACACAAACAACACTTAGAACACCTGGTTTCACCCCGAGCCTCTAGGGGGAGCTACACTGGTGACTTCTAACCAGTTCCCCCTATAAAAAGAGTCTTGGAGGGAGAAACTTCAGAGTGTGGTAGACGCTACAAGAGCTGCCTGCCTGTGTGAAACCTCCACCCTATGAGGAACACACTAGGCCCTGCTAGCCTGTTAGCAAGTGGTAATCCCTGCAATTGGGATAATAGGAAGAAGGAGATCACCTCTCAGGAATACAGAGTTAATCCAACTCTTTCCAAACCATCCGGTTACTGGAACCGAAGCTGTGGAAGTTACAAAGCCCTCACAGAGAACCAGCTACATCCAACAGGAGGTTTAGCCACCTGTTCCACCTGATGCACCTACCCACGAGAGCCCAGGGAAGAGTACTGATCCTGCTCAGACCCTTTTACAGTGCCCTCAGTGCTGCTAACCAGGTGAAGCAAGTTCCATTGAACACCCTGTCCGGTCCGGCTGGATTCCACATCCACCCGACCTTAACACCAGAAGTAGAGAAAGGAAGCCTAACACTGCTTGCTGTGAAACTCCACAAGTGCCAACTTCACTATCCCGGTCCGAGTGTACCTGACTATCATCCAGTAAAGGTACCTAAAAGAGACTTTGTGTGGTTGTGCATTACTCCTGGATTCAGCGCAGCGTCCCGCAGCTGCCTCACAACATCTTGCGCAGCTCCCGGCTCCGGGGACTCCCGCTCATCCTGTGGGGAGCGTTCCATCTCGCTGTGTACCATCCCCCGGAGACCCGAACAGCGCTGGTACCGTTACCAGAACACCCGCAGGTGGCGTCACGAAGACAAATCACCCCACTGTTCCGCCATTCCCCTATTGATCTGGACCACCGGGCCTACACCACCGCAGGCGCGGTTCCGTGACTGGAGGAGAAACAACGCCCGCTACGTGTACCCCCGGCTACGGTGAGTCATGTCCCTGCCAAAGATATTACATTGGTAAGACCATTCGTGCAATGAGCATTAGAGTGAGGGAACACTTTAACTCTATTATTACTGGTAAAGGATCCCCGAGGTTGATACAACATGTTCGGGAACATCACAATGGTGACCCGAAAGCTTTGAGATTTGCTGGTATAGAAAGGGTGTTCTCCTCCCAGAAAGGAGGAGATTTGCATAAGAAGCTCTTACAGACCGAGGCGAATTGGATTTTGAATTCTAACGCCTTGGGTGCTGCAGGGTTGAATGACAAGCTTGACATGGCTGTGTTCCTATGAAGCAGTGGCTCTCTTCTTATAGTTTTTTGGAAAAACTTGTAATAGAGGATTTTCTAGTCCGTTATATATTTTTACTTGCTCTAGTAGTTTGGTCTAGCTATGATGGTCAGTCGGCCATAGATACATATAGAGTAATGCCTCTTTGCTCTTGTCCATGATTATTTCTGTTGTACTTATTTACAGTTCCCTCTTTTTTTATATATCTTATGCCTCCACCATGTTGATAGCTATATCATGTATAACGCAATTATTGGTCTTCAAGTCTATATCTTTGTAGTATTATTATCATTCTGTCTATCTGTCGTCATTGTTTATTGTCATTATTATAAGTGTATGTTTGATGTTTGTTGGGCCATGAGTGGCGTGCTCCTGACTGCATGCGGATTCAATTTTTACCAATACTGCCCCCACCGATGATGACTTTGCTATCATCGGTTCACTTAGGTTATGGAACATTTGTGCTCCTATAGAAATTCATAAGAATAATAAAAAATCCTTTGATTTTTATACTATGTCTTGTATGACAGATAGTTTAACCTTTTGTGATAGAGTGCGGTTTAGTATTCTTGTATGTTTATGCACCATACTGGTTGCTGAGCGCTGGTTTTTCAGTGCTAGCTGGATCTGCAGTAGATCAACAAGATAAATAGTATTTTCCGTTCAGTCCATGCAGTCAGATTACCTGCCACTATGGTTCCTCCTAACATCTGAGTTTTCTCATGCCCTTTGGTTGGTAATTTACTTTCAGATTTTGATATGTATGGTATAAATAGTATCTATTCCTGTGCTTGTCTATTAGCGAAACTGTCTGACACAGTTGGCGATTTTGTGAATCACGATTTTAAGATTCTGTTTTTAATTGGTTAATGGTGACGTCACTGTTTGCTATAGATTCCGCCTATTTAGGGTGTGAGCTGTACCTCCATTAACCTATGACCCGTTGAAGCGCACACAGCGCGAAACGGTGCCGTTGTCATCCTCTCTCTCTTCCCTCCCTGCACCATGTGAATTGCGTACCTGAAATAAAAGCACAAGACTTGACCCGGTGAGTGCCGTTTCTCTTTATGTGAAGATTGTTACGTGTTGGTCTGTTGCTGGCACCTCCGGTCCACACACCGGTCGCTCCTTGGAAGTCCGCTCTGCAGCCTGCAGCTCTGGTGCCCTTCCTCTCTCCCCCAGGTGATATAAACCCTCTGGTCATCTCCTTCTGAACGACCTGAGGTAGGCTGTGTCTGAGATTGCGTATGTGTCCTGGAGCGATGTGGACAAACTTTGATAAAATGATCAGCTTGTCCACAATAAAAACAAGCTCCGCCCACTTGATGAACTACAACTACAGGGTGTTTAACACGAGGGCCTACTGCCCCCAACTGCATAGGTTCATTGTGTGGAGCCTCCTCAACAGGGATAGCCACAGGGGACAAAGTTGGTCTCGGTCTCTCCCTCAGACGTCTGTCTACCCTGATGGCTAGGGACATCGCAGCCTCCAATGACTCAGGTGTGTCGTACTGAACCAGGGTGTCTTGCATTCTAGCTGACAAACCCAGACAGAACTGACTCCTGAGGGCAGAGTCGTTCCACAGGGTGGCAGTCGCCCACCTCCGAAACTCCGAGCAGTACTCCTCCACTGCTCGTGACCCCTGCTTGAGCTTACGGAGGTTTGATTCAGCAAGAGTCGAACTATCTGGTTCACTGTACACCTGAGCCAGAGCAGCAAAAAACCCGTCCACCGACCGCAGCAATGGTGAGTCAGTCAGGAGGGAGAAGACCCAGGTCTGGGGGTCCCCCTTAAGAAGGGAGATTATAATACCCACTCGCTGTTCCTTGCTCCCAGATGAACGGGGCCAAAGCCTGAAATAAAGCTTACAGGCCTCTTTGAACACCAAAAATTTATCTCTTCCCCCAGAAATACCTATCTGGAAGAGATATCTTGGGTTCAGGTATGGCCTGGGCGTGAGCCGAGGCCAGATACCCCACAACCAGCTGCAGCACCACCTGCGTCCGCAGACCAGTGACCTCAGCTGAGATGGTTTGCATCAGTTGTAAGAAGGCATCTGCAGAGGATTGACTTTTTAAGTGTTTGTACAGCCCTTTGATACATGGACCTTTATAGTGCTTATTGTTTTTAATTCACTTCTGATTGTACAAATTTTCACTACTAAAAAACTGCACCTTTGTTATGGCAGATCTGACAAAAATTAGTTCTGATGCACATGGATATTGGAAGCAAGATCGAGGCATGGAGGCATGTGGATGCATAGGAAACCTGAAGAGGGATGCTCCATCAATATATTAATTGTTGTCCCCATGTCTGTGATTCTTGATAGATTGTGTGCAGTACTATAACTGGTGCTGTATGCATGTGCGTACCTCCGGGCCTCACGGTTGGCCTCGCGACGTCTCACTGGCGGTGGTGCGTCCCCTGTTGCCTAGCAGAGCTGGGAGTGGGGACGCGTCATCTCTATGACGCCGATTGGGGAGGGGCCGTGGGTGTTGCTGTGTTTGCGCATGTGCCGCTTCTAGGCATCAGATTGGAGGGCGCAGGTCACATGACCGCGCCCTCTGACGTCAAAAGGTTCTGTCAGTAGCTTCTAGGTGTGTTCCCTATGATTAAGCTGTAATACCGCCACGCGAAACGTGTGTAGGGGTAGCCAGCCTCTTAGGGGGACCCTAATCCCTCTTCTGCTCCAGCACATTCACTATGATAATGTTTTACTTTGGTACCATTCATATGCATGTGTTTACCTTTCACATGACTCCTATACTATGCAGTGCAACTGTGCACATATCAGATTGCATTTTCTATTAGCTATTTTGCTAGGTAGTGTGACCTCTGTGAGGTGTACACATATTGTATATGTTTATGAATTTTGCTGTTATTTTTACTGCGGAGGTGCAATATGAGCACTAATACTATGTAATCCTAAATGTAAATTATACAGTATTTTTCAGTGAAATTTCTATTGCTGAGTGTATGTGTATAACATCTTGCGGGAGCAGATTTTACCACTCTGCCTGACCTGAGGTGACCCCTCAGTGCACTTGTTTCATGTATAAATAAAAAATACTTTTAAGTTGCACCGCAATCCAATTGTTCTCGTGGTTTATAAATTGTTGAAATTTGGAGCTGCCAGGGTCTATATGGGGGTTACCCCTTGACCAATTTGTGTAAAAAGCTACATGGAGATTTTTGTATTAACATCTGCAGAGGATGTCTGAGACATAATGGCTCAGAAAAAAAAAATGTAATAGGCTGCTGATAATGTCACGCTTGGGAGATAAGGGAATCAGGTAATAGGTAGGTGAATTGGGAAAAATGGGGTCAGGTGAGCCTAATCTGATCCTGATGCTGGGGTCCCTGGCTCGTCCTGATCTCGGAGGTACCTCTGATGGTGAGGAGTTCCGAGCCACCACTCTGTACCCTAAAACTCCGGATTAGCCCTAGGCTGAGGGCCCCTACCTCCACCCACGGGTCAGGAATCACAGCTTCTCCCAAGGAAAGACTTTAGCCCAGCAGCTAAGCATCAGCACAGCACAGCACCAATACCTAGAGCACATAGCTATCAGCAGCACCTGACAGAGGAGAGGGAAGGCTATTTAAAGCCAGGGGGAGGGGATTCCAGGTGAGTCACACATCAACTCCTGAACCAGCAATTGAACATAATAGTGACTGCAGTTCTGGAGCACAACACAGGAGGCAAGGACCTTCACAACCATCAACCATGCAGCTCCCAAAGACAAACACATACACAGCAGCATCCAACAATGTCAGCGCCATTTAAGCGTGTGCAAATAGAGTCTGTGGAGCCTCGGTTAGGAGTCTCAAACACAGGACTAGCCAGATATCCTTCCAGGGAAGGACTCCTTGCGGAGAACACCATAACCACCATGTTAAGTGGCCCTTTTAGTCAATATCCAGCTCTTTTACAAGCTTAGAGATATTACAAGGGAATACCAAGGCCAGGTATCCATCCACAGACAGCTGTTTCGGGGTGTTGCCCCTCATCAGTGTGGAGTAGGATTCTGGCTAGGTGGAAGCAAGGCCTAGAAGACCAACATCACAAAGTATTCACTGATCTCAGGGAGACCAGTCCAAGAAAACACTGCAGGCAGCTGGCTAAAGCGCTCAACACAGTGAATTCCTAGGCACATTGCCTCCTGGGAATTATGAATATGCAAATAGAGTCTGTGGAGCCTCGGTTAGGAGTCTCAAACACAGGACTAGCCAGATATCCTTCCAGGGAAGGGCGTATAACAGTTGGGTCTTTATTAGTGTGGAGAAAGGGTCCAGTCCACATCCTTCTAAGCTCGGATTAGAGAACAGCAGAGTAAACTGCCTCCCTGCTTTAGCTAAAATCCCTTTTTTGACCTCTCGATCCCACAGGCGGAGGGCCGTAGTCAGGAGTTCAATTTCAGAACTGGCCCTGTTCCTGTCATGGGCCTCAGGATTTAGACTCCAAGGCGTGGTTTACACGGACCCCAAATGAATTCCAGGATAGCTGACTGGAGTCTTGTAAAATAGAAGGGGGTATGTCAATAGGAATCGACTGAAACAGAAATAGGAACCTGGGTAAGATATCCATTTTTATGGCGTTGATGCGCCTAAACCAGGACAACTGTCTTTTATCATAGTTTTTAAGATCAAAGAAAGTTTTGCGTAGAAGTGGAAATTAGATTGTAAGCTCCTTTGAGCAGGGTCACCTTCATTTTTTGCCTTTTTACTGTATTTCCTAAGTTGAATCTATGTTTATTGTATGTAACTACTGTTCTGCATTACCTTTCTGCACCGTATATTTTTCTTATATGTACTGTTGTACTGTAAAGCGCTGCGGAATATGTTGGCGCTATACAAATAAAGTTTTATTATTTATTATTATTTATAAAGAAGTTAAGCTCAAACCACTGAGACGGATCCCTTGGAACCCACACACCCAGATATTTCAAGGCCTTCTCTTTCCACCTAAAGGGGAAATTCTCCGCAAGTGGGCCTGTTCTCCCAGAGGGAAACATTTAGAGCCTCGGATTTTGTAAAATTCACTTTGAAATTACTGTATTTCCCAAAGTCCTCGAACTCCCTAATCAATAAAGGAAAAGTTGTGCGAGCCTGGGAAACAAATACTAGTAAATCATCAGCAAACAGTGCCGTTTTATAATGTCTTCCACCTATCGACAGTCCCTGGATATCTGGATTCTTTTTTAAATCAGATAGTTTTTATTCAGTTTTAAACATATATAAACACATACTTAGACATTACAACAGTAATGTATAAAATCCCTCAACCCCATCCCACCCCTCTCCCAACCTACCCCCTCCCCTTTCCTGGGGATATCTGGATTCTAATGGATAGCAATTGCTAGATGTTCCATAAGTATAACGTATAGAAGTGGGGATAGGGGACAACCTTGGCGTGTGCCGTTTAGTATATAAAAGGAAGATGACAAATTTCTGTTGGCTCTAACTTTTACTGTAGGACAGCTATAAAGGGACACCACTCTATCCAAGAACCTGGTGCCCAATCCAATCTGTTTGAGGGAGGCATAGAGAAATTACCACCCCACGCGGTCGAAAGCCTTCTCCACGTCCACCGCCAGTAAACACATGGGGATGGACAAGGCTCTCGACTGGGACATTAGGAGCATCAATTTATTAGTGTTATCCCTAGCCTTTCTTCCCTGAACGAATCCCACTTGGTCATTATGTATAATGCCAGGGATGAGGGGAGCAAGTCTGGTAGCTAAAGTTTTGGAGAAAAGCTTTATATCAATATTAATTAGAGAGATGTGCCTAATTACTTACTTCGGTGAGGTCCTTCCCCGGCTTAGGGATAACACTAATATGAGCCTCCAACTGGGGTGTCCACGAAGATTCAGTGGACACCGAATTGAATACCTTCGTCAACAATGGGGTTACTTGGGCACCAAATTGCTTAAAAAACTTTGGCGTGAATCCGTCTGGACTGGGACACTCCCCTGCTGGAGAATTTTTTATAGCACCTAGCACCTCCATCTTAGTGAACTCACCCTCCAGGCATGCCACATCCGTTTCATTTAAAGTCGGTAGGGTAGTCTTATGGACATGGTCCAAAATCTTAACTTGAGCCCTCTCCGGGTTCATATCATCGTATTGATATTATAAAGTTTCTCGTAGAAACATTGTAAAGCTTCCACTATCTCATCCGGGTGTTGGGTCAATCTACCCTAGGGTCCTCTGATCTGGAGGATATGTGCAGGGTTGCCTCTAGAATGAAGGGTCCGAGCCAGTGGCCTTCCACACTCATCTCCATACTCAAAAAAACCTACGAAAGTGAACCCTCCTTCTGAGGTATCTCTGATCTAACAGTGTCCTCAGTTCATCTCTGGCTTTCACAAGGTCAGTCAACATCTGGGGTCTCAGAGACCTTTTATGGGAACGCTCCAGTTCAGAGATACGAGATGTCAATAGTGTTATCTGTTCCACTCTCTCTTCCTTCAGTCGAGCTCCATGTTTCACTAATACCCCAAGGATCACGCATTTGAAAGCTTCCCACTGGATTGGTAGGGGAGTTGGGTCAGCGGCGTGGACTGTCAGGAATTCAGTAATTGTAGATTTTATTTCTGAACTACACAAGCAATCATTTAAGAGGTTATCATTTAGCCACCAAGTCCACTGTCTCTGGTGTCCCTCCGGCAAATCCACCTGGCAGAATACGGGGGGAAGGTCTGACCAGCAGATTCGTCCTATAGAGGCTCGAGCCTGCCAAGCCAGAGTGGACTGTCTCACTAAAATCATGTTGATTCTGCTGTAAGACGAATGAACCCGAGAGAAAAATGAGTAATCTCTTTCGGAAGGGTGTAAGGCTCTCCATATATCTACTAATCGGAGAGTCTGACAGGCTCTTTTGGCTGAACAAACTTTACGTGTTGAGATCACTCGTCTCCCAAGTGAGCTGTCTACTGTAGGGTCTAAAGTAAAATTAAAATAAACAAAATCTATCCCTTGCACAACAAAAAAGGATTCGGAATTTTGGGCTTTGCTTAATGTGTTTTTTTATTGATTCACAAGGTGAGGACAGACAACCAATCTACGTTTCGACCCACATCGGGTCTTCGTCAGGATTGTACTAGGATATATACAAACAAAAAAATCACAGATTTGTATAAAAAACAAAATAACAAGATAATCCATGTGAGTGATGTGTTGTGAGTGGTGGAATAAACATTTATACAGTGTTTCTGTGGAGGGGTAATAATGTGGGGGCAGATGGTAGAGTGTTATATATTTTTTATAAAAGACTAGAGTGCTCGTGTAAGTGTTACGTAAATTAAATTCTAAGTTGCATGACGTATCTATGGCAAAGTTGTGTTGGTGTGAAGTAATATTATATATGTCAAAGAGGGTTAGTGACAACGTGGGAGTGTCACCTGTACAGTGCAACGAGGGGAGGGAATTCTAATATGTGTCAGGGTGACAAGGTGAGGGAGTATGATCATATTTAATACCTTGTGGTCCTTAGGATTTTACGATGAATTAGTGAAGGGTTTTAGACCTCACTAAAGAAAGTGACCTGAGGTGGATAAACAGGAATATAAAGCTCATTGGTTTGAGAGTAAAGACCAGAAGAGTCCAAGTTCGGACTACAGTGGAGAGGCTGTGTTATATAGTCAAGCCCAAATGGGGATCTATACCTGTTTTTATGACCAGCTCAGGATCTGTATAAGGTCATATGTCCAGACAAAGTTGGACACTCCACTAAAGAAGAGGATCTAAGTAGTGAGGAAAAGGCTATTAAATTAGTGATATTAAGTAATTAGATGTGGTCAAAAAAGGTTTGGAGCACATACCTGCTAATTAGCATGGGATGTGACTCCTGCCTGGAAACAGAATATAGTCATTAGGAAGTGGCTTCCATAAACGTGGTATTCAAGATAAAGTAGTTAGTATGGGCACAGGTACAGGTAAAGTAAAATTTAAGTCCCCGCCCACAAAAAGCACACCCTCAGCAAAATCCACCAAGGAAGAGAGAAAAGACAAGCATGCTGAAGTCAGATTTCTGTTGGGTAGGTACCAATTAACCACCGTAAAAACAGTGGAACTCACACAGATTTTAAGAAAAATACATCTGCCCCCTGGGTCAATCCTAGTGTCAAGACTGAGTGAGTTAAAGACTTATGTATAGCCATGGACACTTCCCCAGACCTCGTCTCTGGATTTGGGCCGCGAGTCCATGAAGTATAGTACAGGTCTCTGATGTCAGGGATATGGTCCGCTTTAAAATGGGTTTCCTGTAGGAGCAAAATAGACACCCTCTGGGTATGCATATCATACAATATCTGCGATCTTTTTTGAGGGGTGTTGAAACCTCTCACATTGAGGGATCCCACCTTAAGCATTGGCATGGTAGCTGACAGCCAAGAGCAGACGTGGAAATTGAGGACTGGGTATTACTCACATGAGGCTTAGAAGGGGGATATTTCATCCTCGGAGGGGAGGCGTGGGAACGTCGGCCGGTGTGATGTACACCCACGAAAGTTCCCTCGAGGCGGCAAAGGAAGGGTGAGGCCTCTGGGGAATTGTGAGGTTAAGTTAAAGAGAGTGTGGAGAAGACTGAGAAGAAGATAGATAAGATAGAAGAAAAGCGTAGAGCAGGGGATTCTAGAATAAAAAGAAAAACAGATAGATTGATCACAACTTTAGTACCGTACTTTGTATTATCAGATTTAAGTACCAGAAATTCCTGAGGGACAAAAACAAATCGGATCGCACTCATGCTCTCGGAATTCCCTGTTAGAGAGGTGACCTTCTACAGAAGAGTCTTCCCCCCCCCCCCCCCGGGCCCATATGTAAAAATATCATAAACAACATTTTTAACCTGTCAACATTCATATGCAAATCGAGCACTATAAGAAGAGGGAGGCCGGCGAAAGAGTGGCATGTGACTGATCCCGGAGTTGGGGAGCAGGAAATGTGGGATAGGGCACCCGAGATCTCAGTGTGGCATTAATCAGTCTATCTCCCACATGTATTGGTGGCCTCTCCCCTCCATTTGCAACATGGAGGTGCTCATTTCTCTTACCTGTGGGACAGGCCACAGTTCGTAGGGTTGGGGGCGGCCGTATCGGATAGTGTTCGGAGCAGTGTTGGAGCCCCTCAGGGAACGGTGCTGTCGCCATTCCTTTTTACGTTATACACAGCTGATTTTCAGTATAAATCAGACCTTTGTCACCTTCAGAAGTACTCTGATGACTCAGTGATAGTCGGAGGTATTGAGAGAGGCCGGGGGGAGGAGAAATACAGAAGGGTGGTCTCGGACTTTGTTGACTGGTGCCAGGCTAACCATTTAGAACTCAACGTAAATAAAACCAGGGAGTTGGTGTTGAGTTATGGAAGGTGCATGAAGGATTGCTTACCTATCACTATTGATGGTCAGGATGTGGAGATGGTGGAGAATTTCAAATATTTGGGGGTTCACCTGGACAGCAAGCTTAATTGGAGGTGCCATATGGAGAAGGTTTGCAAGAAAGGGATGAGTAGACTTTACTTCCTAAGGAAGTTAAGGTCGTTTAATGTGTGTAGCAAAATGCTTGAAATGTTCTACCAATCTATTTTGGCGAGTGCAATCTTTGCTGCAATAATATGCTGGGGTAGTAGTGTGCGCACAGCTGACCCTAATAAGCTGAATAAACTTATCAAGAAGGCTAGTGCGGCGGTGGGTCTACAACTTAGGACTTTCGGGGAGGTATTAGAGGATAGAATTAATAAGAAATGCAAGGCTATAATGAGCAACAATACACACCCGCTCTCTGAACTGTTTGCGAAGCAGAAGAGCACATTCAGCAAGCGTCTAATCCAACCAATGTGTAAAAAAGAAAGATACAGATAATCGTTTGTTCCGACAGCTGTGGGGATGTTTAACAAATGTATAAGTGTAAAGCGTCCCAAGACTATGTGAAGTTCTATGTGTATGGGGGGAATAGGTGAGGTACATGTACCAGTCTACCCACATCTGCTGTCCATATAGACTTATTTTGTAAAGTGTGAAATGTTCTTGATCTTTGTTCTGCTGCTGTAATACTGTAATTTCCTCCGGGATCAATAAAGTTTATCTGATCTTATCTTATCTTATCTTATCACCCTGGCTCCCGGTGGTATATTGACTTGGGTCTATTGTATGTTGTGGAAGCGTCTCATAAGGGCGCTCATCTCACGCTATGTCCACCCTGGCTGATTGGCCTGTGCGTGATAGACCTCCTTCCTCTCCTCCATAGCTGTACTTGACTTTATCGTTGGCAGGAGCCCCGTGTTCTCACGCCAGCAGTTCCGTCTGTGGAGGCATACACATTGCTTCTCTCCGGTTCCAAAGCGAGTGGGAGCAATGCAGCTGCAGTGTGCGTGGCGGTCTCCTCCTCCCCGCTATGTTCAGGCACCGCGGCCATTTTGAGATTTCTTGCAGCCGCCAGGGCCCTCTCCCTCTACAGGAAATACCGGGTGATAGGCGTTTGGAGGCTGTCGGGAGTCTGCTGTGTGAATTTCACCGACTTCCTCCTGCTCATGCTCGATAGATCGATGGGCTTGTATACCGGTAAGCTGCTATTTTTGGGGTCCGGGAGTGGGAGCTCAAGACATCAATGTCCACTCTCCTTCATAGCTAGGCCACGCCCCAAAATTCTCAATCGTCAAGTAAAATCTGTATTCAATAAAGACTTTATTTAAGATGACAGTAGGTTCTATAAGGAGGGAGGAGCTAGACACAGAGCGCCTCCCACCCCCACCTAGAATCTCCTCAGTAACAACTGCCATCTCCTATCTTGGTAATGGAAGAGTCTTCACTGAATACAGATGTTGGACAATGGACAAAATTGACCAGATACGACAGGAAATTTCCTTACAGCCTCAGAACATCATGCATTCTCCTCCCTCCTGCACTTCATCCAACTCAATTTCGGTCTTTGATCCGGTCACAGAGGAAGAAGTTACCTGACTCCTTTCATCTTCTTGCCCTACTACCTGTACCAGTGACCCTATTCCCTCATATCTCCTTCAATCTCTTTCCCCAGCTGTCACCTCTCACTTAACTAAAATATTTAATCTTTCCCTCTCTTCTGGTGTTTTCCCCTCCCCTTTCAAATATGCCAGCATACATCAGTTATTAAAAAAAACATCCCTCGACCAGAACTTTACTGCTAATTACTGACCTGTCTCTAATCTCTCCTTCATCTCTAAACTTCTGGAACACTTGGTCCACTCCCATCTGATCCGCTATCTCTCAGTTAATTCACTTCTTGACCCTCTACAATCTGGCTTCCGCACCTCACACTCTACTGAAACTGCCTTACTAAAGTCTCTAATGATCTACTAACAGCTAAATCTAATGGTCAGTACTCCCTACTGATCCTCCTGGATCTCTCCACTGCATTCGATGCTGTGGTTCACTAGCTCCTGCTCTCTATGCTCCGTTCTATTGGGCTTAAGGACACCTCTCTCTCCAAGTTCTGCTCCTACCTCTCTGACCACTCCTTCACTGTATCTTTCGCCGGTTCCTCTTCCTGTCCTCTTCCCCTCACAATTGGGGTTCCTCAGGGTTCAGTCTTAGGTCCCTTTCTCTTCTCTTTATGCACCGCCCCCATTGGACAAACCATCAGTAGATTTGTTTTTAAATACCATCTCTATGCTGACGATACCCAATTATACACATCGTCTCCTGACATCACCCCTACATTGCTACAAAATACCAGTGATTGTCTGTCTGTTGTCTCTAGCATCATGTCCTCTCTCTACCTTAAACTGAATGTGTCAAAAACAGAACTTCTCATGTTTCCTACCTCTCCTAATCTTTCGAAGCCTAATATTGCCATTTCTGTATGTGGTTCTACCATTACTTTCCAACAGCACTTCCCGCTGTCTTGGGGAAATATTTGATTCAGAAATCTCCACTCGCCACATCCAATCACTCGCTCGCTCGTGTCACCTACACCTCAGAAATATCTCTAGAATTCGACCATTTCTTACTGTTGACTCTGCAAAAACTCTAATTATCGCCCTTATTCATTCTCGTCTAGATTACTGCAATTCTCTAATTGGTCTCCCTCTTACTAAACTCTCTCCTCTCCAATCCATATTGAATGCAGCAGCCAGGATCATATTCCTCTCCAACCACAGTCATTGCACTGGCTGCCCATCCGCTACAGAGTACAATATAAAATTATCACTCTGACCCACAAAGCCCTCCACAGTTCTGCTCTGCTCTACATCTCCTGCCTCATCTCTGTCTATCGCCCTACACGTGCTCTCCGTTCCCCAAGTGACCTAATACATTCTGTTCATCTCCAAATCTGGCCTCATGTATCATCTTTCTACACACCCATGCATTATATAGCACTTTACCTGTACTGTATTTATCCGGCTGGTGACCGGTTCATGCAGCGTTATGTGAATCCCCTATTTATTATATTGATGGCTGGACCATATATGACGGCATTTGTTACTATTATCTTTTGTGCCTCCCCTATTTCCTCATAGATTGTAAGCTGGTGGGCAGGGACCTCACTCCTAATGGTCTCAGTAATGTATTTTGTTTTTGTCTCATATTGTCTGTATTGTTATTATATTTGTGTTGTCTCACATTGTTTGTATTGTATTTTATTATTGTATCGTATACCCCCTAGATTGTACAGTTCTGCAGAATATGTTGGAGCTATATAAATAAAAATTATTACCGTATTATTAAAATTGAGGATTTTGATAATGATTGATCATTTCTAGCAGAGAAAGAATCAGATTTATGTAAGATATACTACAAAGCTGCTTATTTTCATGTGCAGTATTGATTTATGTACCGTAATAAAAATTAAACTGCTGATTACGCTATAATGATTTTTCAGGTTTTTAAATTTGCAAGTTGGTTCCTCTGAACTGAATGCCTGTGCTCTGGTCTCAGGAGTGAACTATTCTCTATAAAACATAGTACATACATTTTCTATCTTCAGCAGAGTCTAAAGGATGCACCTTCAGGATCAATGTATCATTGTGCATTATTTCTGGCAAACAGATGCTTCTGTCAGCTACATTTATTAGTACGCTCTGGGTTTTAACTGTGTAAACGAACCTCTTATGAATATGTTATTGCTTAACCCATATCATGGACTGTGAAATGCTGCAATATCTTTATAACGTTAGAGAATAAATTACCCGACATACTAAAGAGAGGAACAATTCTGTAAGTACTGCGTTAACATTTTTCTGTGGAGATGGAAGGTTTACTTAAAGCAATACTACAGCGGGTTGTTTTTACTGCACCACTTGAGTGGTGCCTTAAATGTATGTCCCCTGCCCCCTGTCATATACTCACCTTCCAGTAGCTTTATCTTATTTTCCTGTAGCTTCAGTTGATCTCCTGTGATTTGTGACCTGCGAGCAGCTCCAATGTTTCATTAAGCTTGCCCGTGGTCACAACTCAATACATCTGTATGAAGACTCATTCTGTTTCAAACAGAGTTGCATTGAGATGTTATAGCATCGGGGGCGTGGCTTAACCACCCATGGAGGAAGCCGCATAATCCAGGAGCTCCCGGTCCCTGAGGCAGAACGGCGAGTATTAAAGCATCCACACCGGCCATTAACAGCCCAGACTCGGCGTCCAGCTGCCCTAACCTTCCCTCCACCGATGGGGAGGGTTAAAAATCAACAAGCGCTGCTGCCCAAGCGGGTGTCCGACTACTTCCCCCCGGGCCGCCAGACTCCCGCGCTTACATCCAATATGGCGCCGCCATCACCGAGAGCTGCGAGAGCCTCCCGCCGAGACCAGCACTCTCAAGAAGCTCCTATGGCTTCCCTGCCGCCTGAGACTCCCGTCACCTTAGCCCTGATGAAATCACTACTTGGGGAGCTCAGGACCTCACTGCAAGAGGACATGAGGTCCATGGTTGCGGACCTCCGGGGGGAGGTGACGGAATTGGGGAACCGCACTGACCATATGGAGTCAAAGATGACCGAATTGATTCAGTCCCACAATGATTTGTGGGATGACCAAGAGCAACTACAGCTGCATATGGCGGCTGTGCAAGCCAAACAAGCAGATCTGGAGGACCGCAGTAGACAAAACAATATCAGGCTGCGGGGTGTCCCGGAGTCTGTCCAGCAGACTGATCTTAAATCCTTCCTCCAGGACTTTATGCAGGAGGTCCTCCCTGAACTGGAACCTCGGGACCTAAAGGTGGACCGCATTCATAGGGTCCCCAAACCACCGGGGGTCCGTGCAGAGCTCCCCCGAGACGTTCTGGGACGAGTTCACTTTTATGAAGCTAAGGAAGGATTTCTACAGGCCCTGCGTTCCTCGCCCTCCCTCTCTCCAAAATTTGCTGAACTACAAGTATTCCCAGACCTCTCGCCTGCGACGTTGGCTATACGTAGAGCTTTCAAACCATACACCTTGATATTGAGAGAGAAGGACATTCCCTACAGGTGGGGGCGCCCTACTCGCCTAATCATTAAAAGAGATGAGACGACTTACGTCTGCCTATCTCCTCAACGTGCGGATCACCTGCTGCGGTCCTGGGATATGTTGCCTCCCGCAGATAAGTCGTCGTCTCAACGTCCTAAGAAGGATCCTCCTCCCGAACGTGCCCCCCGGGGCCGTAGAATTGACCCAGAATGGAGGATTGTCTGAAGGATTCTTCCTCTTCTACGGGCCGTGTGATATCACTCGCAGTTTTTTCTTCTGGACATAGTCTCGCCGGACTGCCTAGTCAGGGATCCGCCTTCCTGGTCTCCTATCTACACCTCCCAGTGATCCCCTGGGAGGATTGCCCCATTGAGCGAACTGTTTTTGTTCCTTTTTCGCTCTGGACTTTCCCCTGTTTTTTTTTCTTTTTTTCTTTTTTCTTTTCTTTTCTCCTGCGGTCCTAAGTGGTTCGGACTGTTATAACCCTTAATTAAGGGTGTACGGGGGATAGGAACCCTCCCCGGACCTTCTGTCCTTCTTTTTGGGTCCCTTCCTCCAGTTCTCCTTTGGAGATCACCCTTTCCCTGTTATCTTTTCTTTTTTTTTCGCCAACTCCGCATCGCATTTGCATCCCTTTGTTGCAGCACTTGCGATTCGGATAGAGAAGTGTATTTTTATGTGTGTACAATTTTATCTGTCCTTTGTTATCTTTCCCGAAATCCCTCTTTCCCCTATGGATGTCTGCAGCTATGACTGGTTACTACAAGATATTACATTGTGCCTTTTGCTTATTATCTTTCTTATTGATTTACTATGTCGATCTCCGTACTATCGCTAAATGTTAATGGCTTGAATTCGCCGCAAAAAAGATCTCTTTTGTATGGGCAATTGAAAAAATCCCGTGCTGACGTTGTAATACTACAGGAGACTCATCTTCTGGAGTCGGACAACGCTCGTATAAAGTCCCACCATTATCCTTTTCGCTACTATGCTAATGCGAAGGATAAAAAAGCAGGGGTGGCGATATTCATTTCACTCAAGTTATCCTTTGAATTAGTGAAGGTACTGCCTGACCCGGAGGGTCGTTATCTCCTGTTAATTTGTAAACTGAATGATGTGCTCTACTCTCTGTTGGCAATTTACGCCCCCAATTCTAGACAATCATCATTTCTCCGCACTACCCTTGACTCTCTCTCCCCCTCAATGTCGGGCCACAAACTAATAGCGGGTGACCTGAATGCACCGATAAGGCGTTCCATGGACTGCTCTTCCCCGTCTGCTTATAGGTCAGAATTGGGCCCTATTTTAGACGCCTTTCACTATCATGACATCTGGAGGTACCACCACAGTACTGAGCGTGACTATTCCTTTTTCTCTTCCCGACATCGCTCCTTTAGTCGTATAGATTATATACTGGTGAATGACTCTCTCCTCCCCCTATGTACAGCTTCAACAATAGACATGATAACGTGGTCTGATCATGCCCCTATTACACTCACCTTTCAGGACTCCACTCCACGCAATCCTTTCACTTCCTGGAAACTAAATGATCGTCTTTTAATCCCTCAAACCAACTGTGACGCTCTATCTACTCACCTAACAGACTTTTTTCACTTGAACGACGTCGAAAACATTGCGCCTGACACACTTTGGTTTGCCCATAAGGCCGTAATGCGAGGACACTTTCTGAAACTCTCAGCTTACACGAAAAAACAATACAATCTGACTCTGGATTCTCACCTGACCAAACTAAAAGAGCAAGAACGCTTGTATAAGTCCACCCCCTCCCCGTCCATACTCGCTGAACTCACGAAAACCCGTAATAGTCTCCGAGTCCTTCTACTATCTAGAGTCGAACTACAATTAAAAAAGACAAAATCATCATTCTATAGCATGGGCGACCGCGCCGGGGCGCTGCTGGCCCGCAGAATTAAAAAAACAGAAGCGCGAACTAGGATATCCCATGTTCTCTCTCCTCAGGGCGCCACGATACGAAACCCCATTCACATTGCAGAGAGTTTCCGCGCTTTCTATGATGATCTTTATAACCTCCAACTCTCTGCATCAACACCCCAGCCCTCCTCGACTCTTATATCAGCTTTTTTGGCCAAAGTCAACCTCCCCTCCCTCTCAACCTCACAGCTCGCCTTCCTCAATAGTCCTTGACACTACAGGAAGTCTTGGGGGTAATTCGTACATCAAAAAAAACGCTCGACTCCAGGACCGGACGGCTTTTCCTTTCAATATTATTCCTCTTTTGCTCCTCTCCTTGCTCCTCATCTTTTAGCTCTCTTCCAGCATTGGCAACGTGAGGGGAACATCAAACCAGAGGGTCTCCGTGCCTCCATATCTACAATCTTGAAGCCGGGAAAGGCCCCTTCAGATCCAGCCAGCTACCGTCCTATTGCGTTGCTGAATTGTGACCTGATTTATATCCTAAATTGCTAGCGGACCGTCTCAAGGAGGTCCTTCCGTCCTTGATCGCCATGGACCAGGTTGGCTTTATACCGGGGCGTCAGGCGAGAGATGCAACAAGGCGAGTTATAGACCTTATTGAGGTCTTAGAGAAGAGAGGATCCCCCGGTGTACTGGTCTCTCTTGATGCTGAGAAAGCCTTCGACCGAGTGCACTGGGGGTTCTTGGCAGCCGTGCTTGACAAATTTGCCTTTTTGGGTAACATTAAATCGGCCATTCTTGCTTTATATTCCTCTCCCAGCGCGTTCGTGAAGGCGGGTGGCTTTGCGTCATCTGATTTTGCGATCTCCAATGGGATCAGGCAGGGCTGCCCCCTCTCTCCTCTTATCTTCGCCCTTGTGATGGAGCCGCTGGCGGCCATTATTCGCTCCCATCCTGAGATCTCGGGGATTTCAGTGGGTCCCGTTGACCATAAAATTAGCCTCTACGCGGATGATGTTCTCCTCACGTGCACAAATCCTGACATCTCTCTTCCTGCTATTCTTTCTACCCTCTCAGACTTTTCTGCAGCTTCCTTTTAAAACTCAACCTTTCTAAATCGTCAGTCTTCCCTCTTAACCTATCTTCCGATACACAGAAACGATTATCCTCCCTTTTCCCTTTCCTCTGGTCTACAACCGGCTTTAAATATTTGGGTATCCATATTACAGCTTCAAAACATATTGTGACCGCGAACTGCGAAGCCCTGATATCCTCACTCCGCTCTATGTGCTCGGATTATTCTTCCTTCCAGTTATCGTGGGTAGCACGCATAAATACTGTGAAAATGATGCTGCTACCTAGAATCCTATACATTTTGCGTTGCATTCCCCTTCCTTTCCCTAAAAAATACATCCGCGCCTTTCAAACTTTATTGGCCAAATTTATATGGAACAACAAGCCTCATAGAGTTGCGATGCATATCTTATCCCTCCCCATTGAGAGGGGGGGCTTTGGAGTCCCGAATGTAGCGGCGTATTATGCAGCTAATGTACTAGAGACGGCTAGGGTCTGGTGGGCTGAATCCCCTGCGACGCACTGGTTACAAATTGAAGCTCAATTTGCCCCTGCAGGGTCTACCCGCCTACTTCTGGAAATGAATCTCCTATCTTCCTTTTCTCCCCACCCTGCTCTCAGAGTCATGCAGGGTGTCCTATCGATCTGGCGTATGTATTCTAGAACTCACCTATTTTTTCTTTTTAAATATATAACCCTGAAGGCGGTGGAGCTTCTGATGGGCGATATCAATCTCTCTCAATGGGGAGACCCTGCAACCCCTTTTCTTTGGAAACTATTAGATCAGAACCGTCTCGCTTCTTTCGAGTCACTGAGCCGTAAATTCTCTTTATCCCCTGCATCTTTTTTCTCCTACATTCGTCTGCGTCATTTTCTCAAATCTATCTCAATTCCTCCCGCGGATCCAGCTGATAATTGTCCCTGGCTCCAAGCTCTATTCAAACGATCGGGGTATGTCAGTAAGGGAGTCTCTTCTATATATAAAGCAATCCAAATTGCGTATTCTGCAGATAAACTCTCATATATGGTCAGATGGGAAAACAGACTCGGCTTCTCTACCACGCTGGAAAAGTGGCATTTAGCCTCGGCTCACGCTGCCAAATTCTCCCGCTGTGTCACCCACCTCGAACAGTCTAAAAAACTGATGTTTGACTGGTACTTGACCCCAATTCGACTTGCCAAGTTCAGGGCCTCTGACCTCCCCTCTTCCCCCCTGTGTTGGAGGGGCTGTTCTGAGGGGGGCTCCGAGACCCATATGTGGTGGTCCTGTCCCCACATCCGCACTCTCTGGGGGAAAGTGAGCTCACTTCTATCGTCCCTAACGGGCTTACCAATAACGCTCGATGCCCCCTTGGCCTTGTTGGGAATAAATATCGACTCTTTCCCTTTGGGGTTAAGACCTATTGTCACCAACGTCTTAATTGCGGCTCGCCTCACAATTGCGGCTCACTGGAAAGCTTTATTGCCCCCCTCCTTTGAGGAGGTCTTATCACGTCTTAATACGCACTGCTCTTACGAACTAATGCTAGTCCACGACCGACCACAAAGTGTGAAGACGCAAAATTGGTGGGACCCTTGGCTCTCCTCTACACACAACTCAGTGGAGATATAGGCCCTATATTAAGGATACTTCCGATTGGTAGACCCGACTTGTTTCAGGTATAATTGGTTTATTCAGCTTATCATTCATATTTACATGATGTTTCTGAGATTGGCTCATTAAAGCACATTACTGCACTGTATCTTCCCTTCCCCCTTCCTTTCCCTTCCCAACACTTACCTTGTTTGTGAACTTAAACTTGTATGACTTGTTGTGAACTTATCTTAATCAATAAAAACAAAATGGTTTAAAAAAAAGAGATGTTATAGCATCGCAGTACCAGAGCGGTGCTGAAAAAGCATGTAAACAGTTGGAGGGTATGATACAAGGGGCAGGGAACTTAGATTTAAAGCACCCCTCCAGCTCTGAAAAAAAACAAAACGCTGGAATGGTACTTTACATTTAGTTCAAGAAAAGACCTTTAGATTTCTTTCATAAAATTATGATGGAGGCCAAAGATAGAAAATGA
This sequence comes from Allobates femoralis, assembly GCA_033576535.1. Classification (NCBI taxonomy): domain Eukaryota; kingdom Metazoa; phylum Chordata; class Amphibia; order Anura; family Aromobatidae; genus Allobates; species Allobates femoralis. The sequence goes on along the minus strand of JARQOC010000468.1, from coordinate 28,386 downwards.
CATATGCAGTGCTTACCTCTGGTAACTTTCTTGGGGTTTGTGCTTGAATGTACCTTGATAAATCCATTTCAAAGCTTTTGTAATAACGAATTTTGTCCATGCGGTAATGGACTTTAGTCTGAGATGAAAGCCGCTCCACTTCTTCCTTTAGCTCAACTGTTGATGGCCTTGAATAATAAAATTATCATCATATAGGAGAAAGGACATTTGAATTCAAATTGATTTCTCTTTCTAGTAAGTAAATTTCAATACATAAAAGATCTTACTGTAATATTGCTAAAGATCTAGCCTACACCTCCGCTTTTACTTGGTCATTGGTAAAACCCATAGATGACACCTGCCTTAATAGCGTCAATGGTCAGCCTATGTATATAACACACACTGAGACCTCTAACATCACGTAAAATCATGCTACTCACATAGAATAAAGTTTAGTATAACAACCAAACCAAAAGAAAGAAAATGATAGTACAACCCTCTTTAAATAAGACTACATGAGACTCCTACTTATTTGATCCTGAGATTACTGTAAACATCATTATCTAAAAACAGATTTTTTTTCATAAAGGGTATAGAGGTAGGCCGAAAATGTCTGCAATCATTAGCTAGCCATTAAATGATGATGTGATTTAGATATCATGAAAGAAAGAAAAACTCTGGTGCCTTCAGTCCATATTACAGAGTACTTTATTCAAAAATTCTTAAAATCATTAGCATCCTATGCCAGACGCGTTTCGGACAAAAGGTCCTTACTCATCGGCGTACATATACAAAATAAAACCAAACATATAAAGAGAAACTCCAGTACCTCTCCACAAAAACTAGCGATGAAGGAATTACAAAGTAATCCCAACATTGTTGTGAGAGCCTCAGACAAGGGCGGTTCCGTGGTCGTTATGGATTCTTCTTTATACAAAAGAGAAATTGAAAAGATGCTTTCTGACACGGAAACCTACCGTTCCCCACAAATGTTTACAAGCAAGAACTAGTAAAAATAAGTGGATGATGGTTTAGCTATGAACATCTTTGATCAGAAAACCAGAGAATATCTAGAAGTGGACAACCCTGTGTGCCTCATATTTCATGCCCTCCCCAAGACCCATAAAGACGGTTTTCCTCCACCTCTGCGGCCGATCGTGGCGGGAATTGATTCCCTGAACGAAAGGCTGTCAGGATGGGTGGACAGCAAGCTTCAGGTCTTGGTGGAGGGCATGATGGTTCGCATCAAAGATACTAAACATTTGTTGCAAACCCTGGACAAAATGAAATGGAAATCTGAATACATTTGGGTCACGTATGATGTGACCACATTGTATTTTTCAATACCTCATGAAATGGCTACGCTTTCCTTACAGGCGACTTTAAATGACACAATGGTGTTTTCTGACGATACCAAACAATTCCTCTTAATGGCAGTGGAGTATTTGTTAAAAAGTAATTTCTTCAGGTTTGACGGAACCTATTTTTTGCAGCTGTTTGGCTGCCCCATGGGGGGCCAGGTTTTCACCGTCACTGTCTAATATATACATGGGAATTTGGGAGAAACAATTTGTTTTTTGACCGGATTGTCCCTATACTGAGGGCTTGGTGTGGTACGGGAGATACTTGGACGACTTGGTCACTATATAGGCTGGGTCGTCTGATGTGTCTCCCATACGTCTCCCATACGCACTCCATATTCCTATTTGGAATATATTAATGGGAACTCCTTTAATTTGAAATTCACTATGGAGGTACACACAAGTACAGCCCCCCTTTTTTGGATGTTTTTCTTATGGGCAATGTGGACACAGGCAGAATAGAAACTAAATTACGGTATACAGGAAGCCAGTGGGGGTAACTCAATCTTACGGACAGACAGCTGCCACCCTAACCATACCATCCGTGGTCTCTCCATGAGTGAACTAATTAGAGCAAAGAGGATTTGCTGAAACAATAATACATTTTGTGCTGAGGAAAGAAATATTTCTCATTGACTGTCAGAGAGAGGTTATGGGAAAACTCTCCTAAATGAGGCACAGAGAAGGGTAAAATCTAGAGACAGGGATAGTCTTTTGAAGAATAAACATTTCTCTGGTAGAAGAGACAAAAATATGCATGATTAACCCACTTTTTCGACCCCATACAGTCTGGACTTTAAAAACATTGTAGCTCTTATGAGGAAGAATATTTCTATCTTGTTTCAGGATCAGACACTGAGAAGTATTCTCTCTAGAGGTTGGCGACCAGTAGCCAGAAAATCAAGAACTTTAGGCTCGAGTTTTTCTCCTAGTATGTATCTAAGTGAAAAGAAGAAGGCAAAATGGTTGAAATATAATGGCAATTACAAATGTGGAGGAAGTAAGTGCAACTTGTGCAGGCATATGGAAGTTACCAGTTCCTTTGAAAATCTTAATAATGGAAAACATTTTTCTATTGATACATACATTAATTGCAACACCACACATGTGGTCCATATGGCCACATGTGTGGTGTGCAATAAGTCATATGTGGGTTGCAATACCAGGACCCTCAAAAGAAGACTGGGACCCCTGCCACGAGGCACGAGCAGCGCGTGGGGAAGGAGGCGCCATGTTGGATGGAGCAGAGAGAGCGCGGGTGCCAGAGAAGAAATCAGTGACACATCTGGAGGGATCGCGGGAGCAGGGTTTGCTTTTCCCCATGCACTCACCGGGTTCCAAGGCTACTGGGGACCAGATATCCAGGCGTATTAGACCGCCAATGCCCGTTTTAAATGCCGCTTTTGGTCCCCTGAGCAGGGAGCTCCTGCACTATGCAACCTCAAGCATGTGCCGCCAGGCCATGCCCTGCTTATCATTTTTTAACCACATTTCGGAATGGAATTACAGTAACCATTTGCATCTGTTGCAAATATATTTATACTATCGTACTATTGCATATATATGTAAGAAAAAATAATCAACAATTTTTTTACATTTTACACATATATATGAAAAGGAACGATGGGATGTAGTGTGTGTAAAAAAGGAAAAAGCAATAAATGGAAAATAAGAGATTAAATTAATGGATAAATGGTGAAAGCAATATATTTAACAATTGCAATAGTGAGGAATAGATGGAGGACATCAGGATTATCATGGAGGTACATGTAACAGGAAAGTTATGATGAATAATATAAAAAGACTGAGTGCATACATACAGTATGCCTTTTTTTATTCTCCTTCTCACTGGAATTGCAAAATGTATACATGTGATAAAGTGAATGTAATGAAAGTATTAAGACACAGAAACCTTTTAACAAAAAATTTGTGAATCATGTTGAATTGTGTTCCGCATTTATGGAGTTAACCTGACACCTACATTCCAATATTCTAATGGGACTGGAGTTTCTCTTTATATATTTGGTTTTATTTTGTATATATATGCCAAACGTGTACGATGCTAATGATTTTACGAATTTTTGAATAAAGTACTCCGTAATATGGACTGAGGGCACTGGAGTTTTTCTTTCTTTCATAACATTGGATGGACGCCAACCATCTGTTCAAGTGCCTGGGATCCAAAGGGTGTGTGAGGTGAGCTGCTTTCCTTTTCCCCCTTCCTGAATCTTTATACTCGTGATTTAGATATACCTATCTTGAATAAGAGCAATAAACTTCATGAAAGGTAAAACTGTAGATTCCTGTTCGCCAAGAAGAACAGCAAAGCTGATGACTTGTTCTGCAGTGAGTGGAGTCAGAATTGTTCTCTCAATGATTTCCTTAAAGTCGTCTAGATGAATCCAGCCGTTTCCAAGAACATCTGCTTGGCTAAAATGCAAATATATGTCAATATAAAATGGCAATGCATTTACCAACATTCAGATTAAGGGTAGAAACACACTATCCTACCTTCATGCGAGTCTCTCAGATGAGACTCAGATCAGTAACCCTGAATGGCCTCTCCCTCTCTGGACGGGAGTGTCAGCTGCTTGTGTTTTTGTGCAGCATCACACTCCTGTCCAGAGAGAGAGAGGACGTTCAGGGTCACTGATCTGAGACTCGTCCAAGAAACTCGCATGTAAGTAGGATAGTGGGTTTCCACTCTAATATGTATCACAGGCGAAAGCTGCTCAGTCACCATGCAAGCAGGAAAACCCTTGTACCCAAATAAAAATAATTAGGTAATTAAAAATTAAGGGATATGTACGATGTAGATGTAACCTTGTAAAAATAAATATTAAGACAGTAAAGGTTCTCATAGACATGAGAAAGCTGTCAGCAAAATCACATTTCACCATCAGCTATCTCCTTGATTCACCATTACACACAAAAGCTTAGCATAATGAAAACCTAACATATTTTTAACAAGAAGAGTAGAGAACACCATTGCCAGAAAGTTTTGGTGATGGCTTATCTTCCTTGAGAAAAAAAAGGATGGGGTATTTAGATGGGTTGATCACTTTCTCTTGTTAGTGACGTTTTACAAACTGACTAGCACTGTTGGAAGGCCTCCATAATGTTGATTAACAAGTCCTGATTAAATTGGTGGGGGAACTCTGACTTTACATGAATGTATCATCAGATTTTTGCTACCTCATCTGTGAGCAGCATAATTTAGCAAAATAAATCCCTATTCCAATACTTTTTCTCTTCGTTTACTGGGTGCAGCAGTTGTGATACAATTAGAGTTTTTAGATACAGCATATAGCCGAGCTCAGAATGCTAATCCCACCCACACCTGATCTTTCTGTGTACATTGTATGTTAACAGTAAGCTCCTAAATATAGTTGGGGGCCTGGCTGAACAAGGTCTCATACAGGGACCCAGTTCGGGCAGTGACAATCTTTTGCTGATAAAACACTCATTGTGTGAAACAACAGCACACAACCTAATAAGTGACATTCCTGAAATCTGTGTCTCAACCCGTACATCATGCTGTACTCCGATTATATAGCAAAACCCTGCTGACATATTCCCTTTGCTGCAAATTAAAGACTTAAAGGGAACATGTTACATTGAATATGCACCCTTCTGTACACTCTGCAATGTACAGAGGAAGAGAAGCTGAACAGAAGGATATACACCGGTAGGTTTTTGGGAAAATAAAGGCTACATAATGCCCCTTTCACATCAACAGTTCTGTCTGGATCCGGCAGATTTGCCACATCTGCCGCCTATAGGCCATCTTGCGTTGCACTAGCAGCAAGCCCCCATTCATTCTTTATGGGGCTTGGGTTAAGTGTGGCAATTGCATTTTTACCGTGATCAAGCAGTTGCGGTGTGTGACTGCGCAAATGCCCAGGAGACTGAAGTCTCCACGGTGTACCGGTATTTTCTACTGGGCCGGGTGCTCTGGAGTAGACTCGGACTCCGGTGTCCAGTGTGCTGTTTGGGTGAACCTAACGCTGGCTCCTTGGTTCCCACTTTGTTCTTTCTGTTCTCCTCGCCTTCCAACTCCACTCTTGGGCCTTGCAGGACTACTCAAGGCTGTTGAGGGTTACTGGCTTGGGCCTAACGCAGCACCGACCACCAGTACGTCTTCACAGCTCTTGTAGCGTCTGCACACTCTCCCTAACTCCGCCCCCAGCACCAGTATTTATAGGGGATTTTGCCTAAGGGCAGCAAGTTGGGCTCCCCCTACTGTGACGGGGTGGAAGGTGTTGTTTGTGTCTGTGTACCTGCTGTGGAAACCCATCCGTGCTGTAGGTGAGTCTATGGTTACCTGTGTGAGCAGGGCGCCACACCACACATTGTCATTCATTATTTCTTTGCACATCTTTATCTTTATGCAAAATGTAGCTGAGACCTTTGGAGCGTCTGTCCTGTCTGGTGTATATATGTAGTGCTGGGCAGCCCTCTTGGTCTGATAGTATGGGTGTGATCAATAGGCTTTGTATAGACACTCTGCATCACACGTGCTTGTGTGACTGACGCCCTCATCTGTGTGCCTATAATATACCACCAATCACCTCCCCCATGTTATGGCAGGTTGAGAGTGATTGCTGCATCGATATTATGCAGCTATGTTGCCTTTATCACTGGGGCCTGCTGCATCCTGCTAAATACAATGAATGTCAGACCTTTTAGCTGTTTATGGTGAGATATAAAATACCCAGCTTGTTTTTACGGAAGATATAGAAACTGCCATAGAATAGTTCTCCACAGGGTATAATTTCACTTCTACACTGGTATTGGTAATTGCTAATGTAGCAAAATATATACCTTTAGTTTTATTCTGAACTCTTAGGCTGGGTTCACACTGCGGCAGCGTCCGGTCCGGGGCTGTCAGGGATGACAGCCTGGACCGGAGTTTTGCTGCATAGAATACTATCGGGCTGCACGGAGCTGGATCGCGCCGGGTGGCAATTATCTGCCATCCGGCTGCTAGCTCGCCGGATGTATCCTGCAGAAGTGGGGAATTGTCTGCCGACTCCAAAAACGGTGCATGCAACGTTTTTGGAGTCGGCAGACAAATCCCCACTTCTGCAGGATACATCCGGCGAGCTAGCAGCCAGATGGCAGATAATTGCCACCCGGCGCGATCCAGCTCCGTGCAGCCCGATAGTATTCTATGCAGCAAAACTCCGGTCCAGGCTGTCATCCCTGACAGCCCCGGACCGGACGCTGCCGCAGTGTGAAGGCACCCTTAGGCTGGTTTCACACTGCAGTTTTTCACTGATCAGTGTCCATCAGTGTTTGGGTGCCAAAACCAGTAGAGGAACCAGTAAAGGAACTTGCAGAGAAAAACTAATTGAATGATTGACACCTGTTCTGAGTTTTGGAGATACTCCTGGTTTTGGCACCCAAACACTGATGGACACTGATCAGTGAAAAACTGCAGTGTGAAACCAGCCTTAGTTCTCTTGCTATTTAGGTACAGACAAAAACTGCATAGCTACCAAAACAAAAAGCGAGGTCCTTGAAGATACTCCTGCCCAACTCAAGTTTCTCCAATTTAATTTTATTTCTTAGACTCTTTAACGAATCCAGAATTGGTGAAACTTGAAAATGGAAGGACTATATTGGCATACCTGTGTTTATTATGTAAATTTTCATATCTACACTAATTTTAAATATAATAAAAACTTATGGGAAACATTTTACACTATGTGAAGTCTTTGTACATGCTGATTAAGCTGAATGAGTAGACTGAAAGCTCAGAAGACAACCAAGTGTCCGTGAGCTGCAACGTTATCTACCCATACAACATCTTCTTAAAAGCCTATAATGCTTCCACTTCTCCAATAAAACCAAGGTAACACTAATATGGCTGCAAATATAATTCACTTACCGAAATTGTGCCAGCAACTGAACAAAAGGACCTTGGCATAACTGGAAAAGCAGCCACTCAGCTTCTACTGCTGAAACGAATTATTTTGTGCCATTTGATGGTACACAAAAGTTACTGCCCTGCCTAAAACAGAAAAGTCAAATAGAAGATCATTATTTCTTCTACACATAGTTTTTTTATACAAGACATTATTGTCTATACAATAAGATTTCCAATATTAGGGCTTGGACACACTCATCAGAGTTTGACTGAGGAGACTCTGAAAGGGCTGGAGCAGTGACCCTGAACGGCTTCTCCCTATCTGTATGGGGCTGTCATCTGCTTGTGTTTTTGTGCAGCTCTAGACTCCACATCCAGAGAGGGAGAAGCCGTTCAGGGTCACTGCTCCAGCCCTTTCAGAGTCTCCTCAGTCAAACTTTGATGTATCTAGGAAAGTGTGTCCAAGCCCTTAAGATAAAAATATTAAAAATCGGGCTAATATACTCAATGTACACAAAAAGAAAGGTTGGCATGGAGTTAAACTGCATTAAATTTTGCAACATTTTAAAATCACAATTGATGAATTGTGTGAAAACATCTGCAAAACTGAAAAAAATTAACAAAATAGGTGCACATAAAAATTAAACTTCGCATAGAATAAAGGCCACTTTACACACAGAGATATCTGTGTCCAACTTCTTGTTCAAATGATTTTATTTGGTTTTAAATGACAGATGTGCAATAAACAGATAAATATGTACATTCCAAATGTCAATGAAGTTTGAAAATTAAGTAGTAGATAATTGAATTAGAAAATTCAGAAATAAGAACAGTGAAATAAATCAATTGACAGTCTTAATTACTTGCAAACGGGGTAAACAGAAGTGGATGGCTGTCTAACATTGCCCGTCTATAAGATTTCTTATAGTGACATAAAACTTTGAAAGGAGTTGATTAAAACGTGTAACAAGTTATAAACTTAATGAAAATTGTTTAGGATCGGTAAGGTTACAACGGTGGAAGAAACAGTTGTAGATTTAGCTAATTAACCAATTATAACTTGGACAATAAGTAAGTTTGGTTGGTTATAAGGATGGTAAATTTTGTACTGAAAGTGAATTGAAGTTAGGGATAGATAGTCAGGTGGTGGAGTCCGGGGTGGGGTGGGTGGGGAGGAGGGAAGTATGGATACAAGTAGGGTCAGTCGTCGTTTTCTGCTTCTTTCTTCTTGGTTTGTAGTGGAGAGGGAAAGATTTCATTCCATGGGATCCATTTTTTGTTGTATTTGGCCATATTTTGGTTTCGTAATGCGAAGGATAGTTCATACGAGTTGTGGAGGGCGAGCTTTTCTAGTAGAGCTGGAAAGGTTGGTGGTTTAGGTTCTCTCCAGAGTGCAGCAATCATAGTTTTTGCTGAAAGTATAATATGGATTATTAGTGGTCTTATTTGAGATGGAATTTGTGTAGTATTTGTGAGAAGGTTTACAAATTCAGGCGTAAGGGTTAGTGAGTTGTTTGATATATCGTAGATTAAAAGTTGGGTTTTGTTCCAGAAGTCTGTTAAAGTTGGGCAGAACCAGAAGATGTGTGATATAGTTCCGATTTCTTTGTTGCATCTCCAGCATATAGGTGAGTTTTCTTCCTTCATCTGGTGGAGTCTGTGGGGGGTAAAATACCACCTAGATAGTGATTTGTAGTGGGTTTCAATCAGGGTGGAGCAGGAGATATTTTTTTGTATGTATGCTAGGGATTGAGTTAGGGAGTCAACTTCTATTGATATATCTAATTCCTTCTCCCACGCTAATATGTTTGGTGTTTTGTCCATGAATGAGTCTTGGTTGATCTCTTTACAAAGGTTCTTGGTGGACCAAAAAATGGTACTGTGAGGGAATTTGAACATTTGTGCTATTATTAGTGGTAAGTGGAAGGTTGGTTTCTTTTTTGAGAGGTAGGTGTCAATTTTTTCCCATTTCTTTTGGTCATGGTCATGTAATCCAAAGGTAATTTGTAAGGTGGGAAAGGAGATCAGGTTGTTGGAGTTGTCAAGTAAGTCAGAGATATGGTGTATATTCTTGTTTTTCCAAGTGTCGATATTGAGGGAAGAAATAAACAAATTTAAGATGTCTATTGGGATCCAATCCGGTGGAGAAAGAATAAGGTTGTCTGGAGTTTTGGCCGAGAGATTTTTCCACGACTGAACTGTGGCTTTAGTTGTTAAATTTTTTGGAAGGGGTTTTTTCTTGTCGCATAAATACGTTAGAAGGAGTAGTTTTAGTTTAATTTTCTGATGACTGTTCTCTTCGAGTGAGACCCAGCTTGGTCCTGTAGAGTCGTCTAACCATGGTTTGCTTAAGTTGATGATAGTCGCTTGGTAGTAAGTGGTGATATTGGGGACTGCCAGGCCTCCATTAATCCTGCTTTTTTCTAGAGTCGATTTCGCGATCCTAGGTTTTTTGTTTCCCCATATGAAAGAGGATAGTTGTCTTTGTAGTTTCTTGAGCCATAAGTGTTTGATTGGAATTGTTAGAGATCTAAAAAAGTATAAAATTTTGGGGAGTATAAACATCTTATAGGCCTCAATTCTTCCTATCCAGGAAAGGTCAGCTTTAGATAGATATGCAAGGTCTCCTTGGGTGGATTTAGAAAGTAAGTCTAGGTTATGGTCCATGAGGGTAGACGTGTGATGCGTAATTTTGATGCCCAGAAAGTCTAGGTCTTTTCTGTCTTGGTCGAGGTTGTGTTCTCTTTTCAATATGGCTATAGAAATAGGATCCAGATTATAATGGAGGACTTGGGTTTTTTTCAAGTTGATTTTGTAAGAAGAGATAGCAGAGAATTCCTTTATAGTTGCAAGTAGGTGTCTTAGGGAGTTAATGGGGTCGGATAATGTTAGTAAGACATCGTCGGCAAATAAACTTATTTTAAATTCTCTGTGGTTGGAGTGTATGCCTCTAATGCAGGTATTCATTCTTATTTTCTCTGCTAGCGGTTCTATGTATAGCACAAATAATGAGGGGGAGAGTGGGCAACCTTGTCTGGTTCCGTTGGTTAGGTTGAAGGTATTGGAGAGGGTGTCGTTGGTCAGAATGTTGGCTGTTGGGGTGGAATAGAGAGATTGAAGGGCGTGGATGATTTTACCCTCTAAGCCGAATTTTTTAAGAGTTTCAAACATGTAACCCCAATGGACCCTGTCGAATGCTTTCTCTGCATCGACAGAGACCATTAGAGCAGGGATCTTGTGTCTTTCTATATGTGAGAGTAGGTTGATAGTTCGTCGTGTTGCGTCTGTAGAGCTTCTATGTTTCACAAATCCAACTGGTCGCTGTGTATTAGTTTGGGGATTATTTTCTGAAGTCTGGAGTTAATTGTTTTGGTCATTATCTTGAGGTCGGTGTTGAGAAGGGAAATTGGTCGGAAATTGGTTACATCGTCTGGATCACCTTTGTTCTTTGCTATCAGAGTAATGGTTGCTTGTAATAAGTCTTTGGAAGGCTGGTGGTTCGGGCAAGTTAAGGCGTTTAATAATTTTGTCAGATAAGGAGAAAGCATGGTGTGAAAAGTAGTATAGTACTCATTTTGTAGGCCGTCAGGTCCTGGAGATTTGAGTTTCTTTAGGGTTTTAATAGTGTCAGTGATTTCCTTTTCAGTAAAGGGGGAGTTAATGAAGTTGAGGTCATCCTTGGTGATTGAAGGAAGGTCAATTGAGTTAAGGAAATTAGAAATTTGTTCGGCGGAGGGTTCTGAGTTTTTGTGATCGTTTTTTAGATTGTATAGTTTTTCGTAATATTCTACAAAAGTGACTGATATGTCTTCTGGGTGTTTCTGTAGAGTACCGTGGTTGTTTTTTATTTGCCGGATTGCAGTTTTGGTTCTACGAATTTTTATCAAATTTGCGAACATTTTATTTGGTTTGTTGGATAGGGTGTAAAAATTAGACTTGGAGATACGTGTCATTTTGTCAAAATCTGCAACTAATAGTGATTTAAGTTCTATTCTTAGTTTTAGTAATTCCTTCACGTTTGTGTCAGAGGGGTTACTAGCTACTGATTTTTCTAGGTCTTGAATTTGTTTTATTATGTTGAGTGTGGAGGAAGTTAATGATTTTTTGTGTCTTGCGTTAATTTGGATTAGATGGCCTCTTATTACCGCCTTGTGTGCGGACCATAAAGTTGAGATTGTAGTTCCTTCTAGGTCATTTTCTGCAAAGTATAGTTTTAGGGAGTTTTCAATTTCGGTTTTGTATTTTGGGTGTTGGAAAAGGAAGGAGTTTGCTCTCCAGATTTTTTGCCTATTTTTGGTGGGTCCTTGTGAAGTGGTAAATACAATGGGTGAATGATCTGACCACGATTTGGGTAGAATGGTAACTTTTTTGATAAGTCTAAGTGAGTGGATGTCTGTCAGTATGAGATCTATGCGTGCTAAGGATTTATGTACGTTTGAAAAATGCGTGTATTCAATTGAAGATGTGTTGAGGCAACGGAAGGCATCAAATAGCTCCTCTCTTTGTAGTAACGGGTCTAGTTGTGTGTTAGAATTCCTGTTTTTATTGGAGGAGTCAAGGTTCGCATTGGGCACTGCGTTGAAGTCCCCGAACAAAAGGAGAACACCCTCTTGACATTCTCTGACTTTCCTCATTAATTTTTTAAGAAACGTTATTTGGCCTGAGTTGGGGGCGTAAACGTTGACTAATGTGTGTAAGACGTCATCTAGGAGGCATTTTAGTATAATATATCTACCTTCAGTGTCTATGATGGTTTCTTTTTCTTCAAATTTCATTGTCCCTTTTATGAGAATGGCCACTCCCGCTTTTTTTTTTTTATTGGATGATAAGAATATGTTAGGGTATAGTTTGTTTGAAAATTTTGGGGGGTTCTCAGCACTAAAACGCGTTTCCTGGAGGCCTGCTATGTCAATTTTCTGGAGTTTTAGTTCTTTCCATACGTGAAATCTTTTCTGTGGGGAATTAAGTCCGTTAGTGTTCAGCGTTAGGTAATTATATGACATTTTAGTTCTTGAAGACTATCAAAAGTTGGAGTGACTGGCGCTACAGGTGAAGGGGGAGGGGAAGGTAAGATGTTGCTAGGGCAAGTCCTAGAATTAAAGTACGAGATGAGCTATCAGTAATTAAGTATTAGGGGGGTAGGAGGAGAATTAATTAAGGATCGGGTGAGAGTAGCGGAAGGGTTCAGAGAACCGTTGATTGGCTTCCGAAGGGCTAAAGTTTTGGCCTTCGGTGCGGTGATGATATAAATAGGAGTCCACCATTTTTATTTCTTTTGTTTTCTCTTCTTTTCTTCTCTTCTCTTCTTCTTCTCTTCCTAGACAGGGGATCAGCCAAAGTCTCCTATTCGGAGCTTTTTTAAGGTAGATAGCCCGAATTCAACTTCACCTATGCTGTAGAGTTTGCTATTGTGGGTGAAGGTGACTTCCGAGAAAGGGTGGCTCCATCTGTATGGGATATTTTGGTCTCTTAGAATGGATGTGACTGGTCTGAGAGCTCTTCTTCTTTCTAGTGTCTCCTTGGAGAAGTCTTGGAAAATTTTGATGTTCTGGTAGGGTGCTGGTAGGGATTTATGTTTCCTCATGTATTCATTAATTTGTTCCTTTAGTGGGAAAAAAAGGAATTTTGCAATCGTGTCTCTGGGCAGGTCTTCAGCTAGATTTTTTGGTTTAAAGAGTCTGTGTGCTCTTTCGATAGAGTATTCTAGTTCGTGTTTTCCAGGTACGATTTTTCTGATCATGTTTTTGATGTAATCAGTCAGGTCTGCGTTTCTGATAGATTCTGGGATTCCTCGGAATTTCAAATTTGACCTCCGGTCTCTATCTTCTCTGTCTATTTGTTTAATTCTTAAGAATTCCATGTCTTGTTGCATTTTTTGTTGATCGTTCTTTAGTTTTAGAGATGTTGAAGTGATCTTGGAAATTGCGTGGTCGTGGTCGTCCACTCTTTTGACCACTGAAGTTACAGTTGCTTTAATTTCTTCTAAATGGGAAGACAGATTTTCATCAATTTTGTTTTGAAATGAAGTGAATAATTCTATCATGAAGGCTTTGTCTATCTGTTGGTTTGGGTTTATCTGGAGAATAGGGTCTAGTGCTGCAAAGCTTGTCTTGAGCTTCTGTCTAACTGGGCTTCTGGTTCCGCTGTCTCTACTCCTGGCTTCTGGGTCGGTTTTTGAGGAGGGACCAGTGGTGCTTTTAGAGGGGGTATCTAGTTCCTTCCTTTTTGATGAGGCGTGAGTTAGCTCCATCATGGTGGTGTTGTCGTTCTCTTCAGACTTTTTAGTCCAGTCCTTTTCTCTGATGTTTCTAGGGTTTTGGTTCCCTTCTTTCATGTTTTTTATAGTCTGTGAGGGTTGTGATGGGGTGGGAAGTTTACTCTTTAGTGGAGATTTTTGTAGATCTCCTGCTTCTTCTATTCCTTGATGTAAGGAGTTTTGTTTAGTTTTGGTTGGCATGGTGAGTCAGAGTTTGTTAAGGAGGATTAGGGATTGGAGCTGATTATTTAGGAAAATGTATGGGAGGTTAAGTATGTATGGTTCCTAATTGGCTGGGGTTCTGGAGCGAGGTCTAGTGAAGGTGAAACGTTGAGTGATTGTCAATGTCACACAGTGGGGACGTATACAGCAGGACCTTGACTGTTTACACAGATAAATAAATCAGTACTTAGTTTTAGAAATAGTTTGCTAGTAGGTAATTACAGTAAAAACTTAGAGTTACTCAGCTATTTCTTAGAATATCATTAACAAAATAAATTGAGAAAAATGCAGTAATCGAAGGAGAATTACATCGTGCTATGTTAGCTTATTACAAGGTAAGGAGCTTCAATATGTAAACTTCTTCTGGAAATTCAATGTGTAGCAACCCACTGAAGTGTATGGGAGCAGAACCAAGTGGGTATGCAATCAGTATGGATATGCTCCGAAGTTCTCTGCGGAGTAATTGCCCTAAGGAATCGAGTTCAGCACACAACAAAAACAACAAAACACAAAACAAAAAAAAAAAAAAAAAAAAAAAAAAAAAAAAAAGGAAAAAAAAAAGAGAAAAGGGAAGGGGTTTCTTATGAGAGAGACAAGTTATTGAGCTGGGTTGTAGCCTAGGATAGGCTGAGGGATGGTTGATGAGTCTAATTCCCCCAATAAGAAATCAAGATGGGATTTTTTAGAAGCAACTCCTTGTAGGGTATGAGCACAGTGCTTCTATTTTCCCTGGTGGTAAATACAGCAAGGAGTTGATGATTTCCAAAAGTTATAAAAGTCAATGCAGAGTTGAAGGTGTAAAGTCAGAGAGCAGTAGAGATGCAGACTTGATTTGTAGTATAATAAAATGGAAAGTGACTGGACTGCAGTAATGGAGGAGTAAGTGGGGAGTCTAAGATTGCCTCCAGTGTGCTTGATTTCACTCAGGAGGGTGTAAATACCTGCGTGTGAGACTTAACAGCTGCGGCCGGATCTTCTTTTCACATGAAGATTGTGGATCCCTCCGCCCACGTGGCCGTCGCCGTCGGCGATGGAGGAATGAAGAAGAAAAGAGACCCACCGAGTTCCTCCAGGCCTCCCCTCTCAGCTCCAAGGGCTCTCCAGGAGGGATCGGGATCCGGCTGTGGGTGCCAGGAGTGGTGAGTTTTCTGCTGTGTCGGGTGGTGGGAGCCTCTTCTCAGCCCAGCTGTGCCTCACCTCCGGGGGAGGGGGGGATTACACGAGACACACTGGGGGATGCAGTGGAACAGGAAGAGATGGCAGCTCGGTCGCTAGGGTCACAGGCTGCCTGTAAAGTGGTCAGCGGGTCCTCCGGCGCAGCGGGGAGGGGGCAGTCGTCTCCGGCACCGAGAACTCCTATGGCTGCGGCTGCGGACCAGATCAGCGTTTCTTCAGGAAACCGGTTTAGGTGTGAGCTTCGGTCCTTCCGATGGTTGTGGGACCGACCGGGTGTCTCCTGGTGTCTACAGGTTCTGGTGGACTTGCTTTTTGATGGGTTTAAGTCCTTAGAAGGACTTAAAAACCCTTGTTGCTTTAGTAAGCACCGGAGCTCTGGGGAGTTGTGTCTACTCCATGAGTCGCAGGCCACGCCTCTCTCTGTGTCCAACTTCTGAACAGATCTCTGGTTGCAGTGAATCATGGACACATTGTTACATTTGTACACAGCCACAAAATGGAACAATGTGTCCATGATTTCACTGCAACAAGAGATCTGTTCAGAAGTTGGACACAGATATCTCTGTGTGTAAAGTGGCCTTAAGGTACAAAACACACAAAACTAGACAAAAAAACAGTCTATAAAGCAATGATAAACAGTGATCTTTAGAAAAAGGTGATATTTATTGTTAATTTACAATTGTAGTAGACATACAAACTCTTTTACTGGCAAAGATATTATAAGGTTTGTGATATGTGCACTGAACAAGACCTTTGTTCTGCTTGTTCAACCATTGTCTTCATGAAGCTGAGTCTGGATCTGCTCTTCAGTTTATTCACAAACATAATAAAGTCCACAAGCCCATCTTTTCTTCTCATATTAAATCTATAGTAATTGAAAATATATGTGTTTATTAAAGGGATTATGGCAGAGCACAAATACAGACTGAAGTAAATTCATCTTCATTTAAAGGACATTTCCCTGAGAAGACTTGTACCTGACTGTAAGGGTAAGGGTATGTGCCCACAGGAAGGTTTTGCTGCGTTTGAGATCAGGTTTTGCCTTGGTTTTATGTAAATCTATGCTAATCTAATCCTGAGCTTTTGGTTTCCAGCAAAACCTTTGTTAGGCTGGGGTCACAGTTGCCATGCGTTTTTTTAAGTGATTTAACAAAACTCATGCTTTTTTTCATGTCAGCATGAGTTTTGTAAGGTTTGTGATGGCTCCCTGCGTTTTTGGGTGCGTTTTTGAATCTGCACCTAAAAATAGTGCTTGTAGTATTTTTTTGAGCGTTTTGAAAAACGCATGCGTTTTTGTAGAAAACGCATGCGTTTTTATAACATGGGTTCCTATGGAAAACGCATGCAAAAACGCATGTACAGTTAGTACCTTTTAGTGCCATTCAAAAACGCATGCGTTTCCCATAGGAGCCCATGTTAAAAAAACGCATGCGTTTCCGGAAAAACGCATGCGTTTTTTTAACATGGGCTCCTATGGGAAACGCATGCGTTTTTGAATGGCACTAAAAGGTACTAACTGTACATGCGTTTTTGCATGCGTTTTCCATAGGAACCCATGTTATAAAAACGCATGCGTTTTCTACAAAAACGCATGCGTTTTCTACAAAAACGCATGCGTTTTTGGATATGCTCCAAAAACGCATGGGACAGTCACACATGCTTTTTGGCTATTTGGGCATGCGTTTTTTAACATGGGGGCCTATGGGTGCGTTTTTTACATGCGTTTTTGAAAACGCAGGTCTCCAAAAATGCATGTGAAAAATGGTACTGTGACCCCAGCCTTAGGCTGGGGTCACAGTACCATTTTTCACATGCATTTTTGGAGACCTGCGTTTTCAAAAACGCATGTAAAAAACGCACCCATAGGCCCCCATGTTAAAAAACGCATGCCCTAATAGCCAAAAAGCATGTGTGACTGTCCCATGCGTTTTTGGAGCATATCCAAAAACGCATGCGTTTCTGTAGAAAACGCATGCGTTTTTGTAGAAAACGCATGCGTTTTTATAACATGGGTTCCTATGGAAAACGCATGCAAAAACGCATGTACAGTTAGTACCTTTTAGTGCCATTCAAAAACGCATGCGTTTCCCATAGGAGCCCATGTTAACAAAAACGCATGCGTTTCCGGAAAAACGCATGCGTTTTTGTTAATATGGGCTCCTATGGGAAACGCATGCGTTTTTGAATGGCACTAAAAGGTACTAACTGTACATGCGTTTTTGCATGCGTTTTCCATAGGAACCCATGTTATAAAAACGCATGCGTTTTCTACAAAAACGCATGCGTTTTTCAAAACGCTCAAAAAAATACTACAAGCACTATTTTTAGGTGCAGATTCAAAAACGCACCCAAAAACGCAGGGAGCCATCACACACCTTACAAAACTCATGCTGACATGAAAAAAAGCATGAGTTTTGTTAAATCACTTAAAAAAACGCATGGCAACTGTGACCCCAGCCTTATTAGAGAAAAGATTTAGGGCGGCTTCACACTGCGGTGTGATCTGGTCCGGTGTGCTGCCGCATGCAGCTGCCGCCGCTGGTAGGTCAGGACCAGAGGGCAAATTGGCCCCCCATTTCTGTGTGCTGATCCAGTCCGGGGCTGTCAGGTTCTTCCCTGACAGCCCCGAACCCGATCACACCGCAATGTGAAGCCGCCCTTAGTTCCAACAATCAGTGTTACCTTCATTTTTGATGCTGGGTGTTTTCGCTGCTTCAAAAATGCAGAGATTTACAGTACAAGCCCAGTGGATAGGATTAATAGAAATCTTACGTCCACTGTGCTTTCTTTTTACACTGTGTAAACTTGCCTGCGGTGCATTTTTCCAAGTCACAGCTATGTCAATTTATCTTGCGGGTATGTTGAGTTTTCAGTGCAGAATTTCTTCATTGATATGCATTAGTTAGTTCTAACTCTCATTAGGCTAAAAAACACCGTTCAGAAGTCGATTATCTAAAAAGTCCCATCAGAGACAACTAGGTGAATAAAAATATACAATCTTTATTGAACTATTTAAAAAGAAGCACACCAACAACATAGCAATAGATACAAATATTGCTACCGCCAAACAAACTTTCTTCTTATCCCTAATAACCTCCCTGTCCCGCAATCCCAAACAACTTTTCAAAACCTTCAATTCCTTACTCCGCCCGCCTGCTCCCCCTCCCTCTCCACTTATCTCTGCAGAAGACTTTGCCTCCTTCTTCAAAGAAAAGATTGACAGAATCAGAGACAGCTTTGATCCACTGTCCCCACAGCCTCCCCTTTCACCTATACTGCCCTCTCCTTCCATCAACTGCTTCCCCCCCATAACTGAAGACCAGCTCTCCTCCCTCCTGTCAAAATCACACCTCACCACCAGCCCCCGCAACCCGCTCCCATCCCACCTCATTCCCAACCTCACCTCCGTTATCATCCCAGCCCTAACTCATCTTTTCAACCTATCACTTACCACTGGCACCTTACCCTCAACTTTCAAACATGCCTTGATCACACCCATTCTCAAAAAACCCTCCCTCGACCCCACAACTGTCTCCAACTACCGCCCTATATCGCTCCTCCCTTTCGCCTTTAAACTTCTTGAACAGCATGTCCACTCTGAGCTGTCCTCTCACCTCTCCTCCTGCTCCCTCTTTGACCGCCTGCAATCTGGCTTCCGACCCCTCCACTCCACTGAAACAGCCCTGACCAAAGTCACCAACAACGTACTGACTGCCAAAGCAAGCACCACTACTCTATTCTCCTCCTCCTTGACCTGTCCGCCGCCTTCGACACTGTTGACCACTCCCTTCTACTTCAGATCCTGGGATCTCTTGGCATCACGGACCTTGCCCTCTCTTGGATCTCCTCATACTTAACGGACCGGACCTTCAGCGTCACCCACTCCCACACATCCTCCTCGCCCTACCCCCTATCTGTCAGGGTCCTGCAGGGCTCGGTTCTTGGACCATTACTGTTCTCAATCTACACTCTCGGCCTAGGGCAACTCATTGAGTCCCGTGGCCTCCAGTACCACCACTACGCCGACGACACCCAAATCTACCTGTCTGGACCTGACATCGCCTCCCTTCTGTCCAAAATTCCACCCTGCCTGTCCGCCATCTCATCCTTCTTCTCTGCTAGCTTCCTTAAGCTGAACATGGACAAAACTGAGTTCATAGTCTTCCCCCCAAGGCGCTCCCCCTCACTACCTGACCTATCCATTGTCGTCAACGACTGCTCTCTCTCCCCAGTCCCCCATGCCATGTGCCTCGGGGTTATCCTTGACTCTTCCCTCTCCTTCAAACCCCACATCCAGGCTCTCGCCACCTCCTGCAGACTCCAGCTCAAAAACATCTATAGGATCCTCACTTTCCTTGACCACGACACTGTTAATTCCCTTATTCACGCTCTCATCATCTTCTGCCTTGACTACTGCAACCTCCTGCTCACCGGCCTCCCCAATACCTCCCTTGCACCTCTCCAATCTATCCTGAACTCCGCTGCCCGCCTAATCCATCTGTCCCCCCGCTACTCCCTTGTCTCCCCCCTCTGCCAATCCCTTCACTGGCTCCCTACTTCCCAGAGATCCCGGTTTAAAACATTAACCATGACATACAAAGCCATTCACAACCTGTCCCCTCCATACATCTCTGACATGGTCTCCCGATACCTACCCTCACGCAACCTGCGATCCTCCCAAGAGTTCCTCCTCTACTCCCCCCTCATCTCCTCTTCGCACAATCGCATACAGGATTTCTCCCGTGCTTCACACATACTCTGGAACTCACTGCCCCACCACATCAGACATTCTCCTATTCTGGGAACCTTCAAAAGAAGCCTGAAGACCCACCTGTTCCACCAAGCCTACCACCTGCAATAATACCCGGTCCACCACACCGCCCCATGACTGGAACTTCTCCCTTCCACTGTATCCCCACCCGCCCCTCGTAGACTGTGAGCCCTCGCGGACAGGATTTCTCCCCTCTTGTATCTGTACGACCGAATTGGCCACATTTATTGTTACTTGTATTGTTACTATGTTACTTGTCCTAGTTTGCCCCTTTTAGCATGTAAAGCGCCATGGAATATAATGGCGCTATATAAATAAATAATAATAATATTAAAGAGAAAACACAGAAAACTACTTTGGCCATATGAAAATTTCAAGTATTTAAACAGAGATCAGTGCCTCATGGCTTACTAGGGAGACGGATCTCACAACATGCAATTTTAGTAATATCAACCTCTACAATCGTGTAGTGCACTCAGTAAATCGCCATAATGTATCCGACCACAGGTTTTTCAAAAAGGACTACCAGGTCAGTTGATCAATCACCTACAAATGTACACAGTCTGATCACTAGCCATGATATTTCAGCAGTGGAAAGTATAGATAGAAACAAGAGAAAAGCAAAGGAGAAAATAAAGGAGAAAAGGCAGAGTAAGAAAATGAGAAAAACTAAAAGAGAGAAGACAATATTGTGACCCTTCTATCAAACTAGTCCAAATAATAATATAAGTGCTTGATTTCCACTCTAAAATGACCAGTAGATATTCCAAGGGAAAATATTGACCAGATAGGTTCTATGTGGTGAAGAAAAACTACCCGAACTAAGTAGGCCAAATGATCAAGAACCTTAAGCCTTGGTTACACGCTTCAATGGTTGAAATATCAGACCAACGATCCGACTTGACCTACATTGCTTGAACGTCGTTTAATGATCGCTAGTGAAATGTCACACGTACAGATATCTTTAACGACGCAGCAACGATTCCGCGACAAGCGAACGATACTTGCAGTCATTTGATCGCCTACGTCCTTCAGTTCTGAATAGGCGAGGTTGTTAACGACAATTGTTATCAAGATGTTACACACACCGATGCTGCAGGTTGGACGGATGATCATTGCTTGGTTTAAGGTCCTGATCACAAACCTCCGATGAGCGATCAGCCTACTTATCGTTGATCGTTTCTACTTGTCACATGCAACGACGTTTTTACGACGTCGTTGCACCACCCAAAAAGCCGTGACATGAAAACGACATCGTTGATGATATCATAGCGTGGAACGGGCCCTTTACTCTTGTGATCAGATCATACATGAACAATCAATAACTAATTGCCTAAGAGAGAACATGTCCAAAAATTTCTGCCCTGAGTCTAAAGGTCCCGTTACACAGTACGATATCCCAGCGATCCGACCAATGATCGGGTCACTGGGACATCGTTATCTGATCGCTGGTGAGCTGTCACACAGGCAGACTCACCAGCGATCAGCGACCAGCAAGAACACTGGTATCCAAGGTAAACAGTGGGTAACTAAGCGCAGCGCTGCGCTTAGTTACCAGATGTTTACCCTGGTTACCAGCTCCCAGCGCTTGCTGTGCGGCGCTCGGAGGTCATTCATCGTTGGTCTCCCGCTGTCACACGCGCCGATGCCGGCCGCCCAGCGGGAGACCAACGATAAATTTATGGTCCAGTCCATTCTTCCACAATCAACGAACTTATCGTTGGTCGTTGATACGTGTCACACACAACAATGTCGTTTCGACATCGCTGCAACATCACCAAATCGGTGACGTTGCAACGATATCGTAGCATGTAACGGAGCATTTACACCAGGATACATGAAGCAAATAACTGGATACTGCAATATCAACCCCAGTAAGTTGTGAAATATTTTAAAATTGTAATACAATCAAGATAATAAAAGAGCTCAAGAAGGAAGCAAATACTCACTCTGTTAATCTACCATGCACAAGGTTAAAGGTGCCAAATCTCCTTGGTCAGGACCCCATACAACCTAAGTGTTGTCAAGGTCGCTATGGCCCAATTCCCATCTACAGTAATGCAGAGGCTTACATGAACATACCACAATAGATGGAAGTATTAAAGTTGCGTTTCCGTACTCCACAGGTCCCTACATGGGTTTCGTATGCTGGACTTCTTCAGGGGAGGTCAGTGTGCACACTGATTGTGTGCACTACATGATTGTAGAGGTTGATATTTACCACTAAAACTGTGTGTTGTGGAATCCATCTCCCTAGTGAGCCACTGATCTCTGTTTAAAATCTTGAAATTTCCATATGGCCAAATTATTTTTCTGTGTTTTCTCTTTAATATTTGTATCCATTGCTATGTCAGTGTGCTTCTTTTTAAGTACGGTACTTCAATAAAAGTTGTATATTTTTATTCACCTCTCTAATGGGACTTTTTTGATAATCAATTGATTTGCATTAGATACAGAAAATCTGCAGGTATAAAACGCATTTTTAGTGCATTTATGCAGAATAAACGCACCAGAAAACGCAGCTAAACAAAACATCAAATATTAATAAAGTTGGATGAAACACAGGCAGTAGAACAAACATGAAGTTGCTTAAAGCAAAGAGTTAAACATCCTAATGCACTCAAACACACGTATAAAGACACAAAAAATAGATTAACATATAGCTAGATTAATTATAGAAATATATTAGATAGAATAGATCGATAACCTGCAGCTATATAATGTCACAATCTCCCCTACATATTATACACTTGCTCCCTTGAGTGACTTTCGTATGGCACTAAAGGGTGTTTAGCCTGGTTTAACCTAATAAATAATTTAAAATAACAACTTGGGGTCCCCATATTTTCGATAACCAGCAAAGGTAATATACCATCTGCAGGCTAATATTAGGTTGGAAAAGTCCATGGTTATTGGGACCTACGCAGCCTCAAAATACCAGCCGGCTGCCAGCCCAGAAATGGTGCACCACATTAGATGTGCCAGTTCTGGCTCTTTGTCTCAACTCTTTCCAACTGCCCTGGAGGAAAGGCAATGGGTAATGGTTTTTGAGATTAATGTCATCTGTGAAGTGTCAGCCAGCATCAAGCCCTGCTGTTAATAATGGAAAAATGTCTTTCAGACACCCCCAGTACTAACTCAGTAGGTAAAAAGAAAAAAACACACACAAAAAACACTCCACAAAACTTTCCCTGGTTCACCTCTTTATTTAAAAAAGAAAAGCCATGGAAGTCCAACATAGTCCAGGGATTCCGATGTAGTCCAGAAAATCTGACTTAGTCTACTAATGGAAGCCTAGAAAATATAAAAATAAGAGACTGTCCCTTGTTCACCAATTTATATATATAAAGCTGAATTGTATGTGTCTGTATGTATCATAGCTCCACCCATCTGATAAACCTGCCCCTTTGTGGTAGCCCTGCCCCTCTACGTAGCCTCATCTGGGACTAAGTGGAGGGGCAGAGCTATGATGGGATGGAGCTATGTGGAAGGGCAGGGCCACCAGGAGGGGTGGAGCTATAAAAAGGTGGGGTTATGTGGGGGGGCAGGACAACCAAGTGGGACGGAGCTATGATACATACCCACACATACATACCTTTATTACCATATATGTCATTATGCTTGGGCAACGACAAGCTCTACAGCTGGTTCATTATAAAGTAAAGTTTCTACAATGTTTCTTGATTACAGAGATTAAAGGCTATGGAGCCTCAGACTGAGGCTCCATAGATTTTGAGCAACAGCCACTCCTGACTCATGCTGTGCTCTGTGACACCAGTGACTCTGATGAGCAGTGACGTCAGAAATTTCATTGCTTATGATTCTGATCAGTGGTGAATTTAGAAGTGCTGAGCGATGACTTTATTAATGTCACCGCTTATCAGTGTCTCAGATCTCATTGTGCGCAGCGTGAGCTGGGAGTGGCTGCTGCTTAAAGTCTATGGAGCCTTGTTTTGGGGCTCCATAGCCTTTGATCTCCACAATTTAGGAGCATCGTGGGAACTGCTGGACTATGTTGGACCTGGGAACTTTGCTTTCCAATAAACTGGTGGCTGAGAGACAATCTTTTGTTTTTATTTCACTTCATGTCTTTCAAGTTTCTATGTTGGAATACCTGGACTATGTCAGACCTGAACAGGTTTTTTGTTTTAGTTAGAAAAAGTGGTGATTCAGGGAAAGAGCTAGGGAATGTTCTTTCAAATAAACTATTTTTTTTTCTTTTACCCTACTGGATAGTAATGGGGGTGTCTGACAGACACCTTTTCATTACTAACACCAGGGCTTGATGCAGCTGACACTACACAGCTGATGTTAACATCAACTACCAGTACCCTGATAGCTTCCGCACCAGGGAAATTAGGAATAGCTGAAGCGAAATGCCAGAATCTTATGTGATGTCCCACTTCTGGGGCAGATGCAGGCTTCTATTTTTAAGTTGGGAAGGGCCATGTCCTAGCCTAATAATATCAGCCTGCAGCTGTCTGCTTTATTTTAGCCGGTTATCGAAAATAGAGGGGGACTCAATTTTTTCTAATTATTTATTTGGTTAAACCAGGCTAAACATGATTTAGTGCCACATGAAAAACCTTCAAAGGTTCAAGTATACAATATGTAGGGTGATTTGGAAAGTAGATATCTGCAGGATATCTATCTATTCTAATATATTTTTATTGTATATCTATCTATATCTTTATTTTTTTGTGTCTGTGTGTATTTCTTTGTATTGGGACATGGGCGGTTATACACTTTCTTAAGATGGTGCAGCTTCTAATTATGCATGATTTTTACTACTATAATCCGTAATAATAAACTTGTTTCTTTGCTTTGGGTAATTTACTGTTTGCTCTGCTGCCAGTGTTTCAACCAACTTTATTGAGGCAAAAAACGCATGTTATTAGTTACAGAGGGAAATATACAATGACAGTTTCCCTTTAAGAGTCACCTAGAAGTGGGCTTGTATATGGCCATGAAGCTCTTTGAGTACTAAGAATATTCTTATTAAGTACAGTAGTGAAAACATAATTTTTTATATGAAATGTCCTCTTATTTTTATCATGAAAATTTTTTAATGATTTTAAAACATTTTTTTCACAACTGCAATAAAATAGATATAATTAAAGAGCCATTATCAACTAAAATATTTCTTCAATTGTACTCTATAGGTACCTTTACATGTCGCAACATTGCATGCTATTTCAAAGTGAAATTGCATGCAATGTTGCGACGTTTAACGGTACCCTAACTCTAGATCAATCAAAAAAGATAAGTTGTGCAATATTTTGTTACTTCCTGTGTCAAGTGCTGGATATACAGCACTAGTAAAAAGGCCCGATGCAATTGCATCGGGAGCACGGTGAAATGAATTGTGTGTATACAGGTGGGTCAGTGGGTATCAGAGTATAGAGGCGGGTCAGTGGGTAGTAGAGCATCGAAGCGGCTCTGTGGGTAGCAGAGTATGGAGGCGGCTCTGTGGCTAGCAGAGTATCGAGGCGGCTCTGTGGGTAGCAGAGAATAGAGGCGGCTCTGTGGGTAGTAGAGTATAGAGGCGGCTCTGTGGTGGAGGGGTGAGGAGAGATGCGGCTGTGTGGTGGAGGGGTGAGGAGAGATGCGGCTCTGTGGTGGAGGGGTGAGGAGAGAAGCGGCTCTGTGGTGGAGGGGTGAGGAGAGATGCGGCAGAATGGTGGAGGGGTGAGGAGAGATGGGTGTCTGTGGTGGAGGGGTGAGGAGAGATGCGGCTGTGTGGTGGAGGGGTGAGGAGAGATGCGACTCTGTGGTGGAGGGGTGAGGAAAGAAGCGGCTGTGGTGGAGGGCTGAGAAGAGATGCGGCTGTGGTGGAGGGGTGAGGAGAGATGCGGCTCTGTGGTGGAGGGGTGAGGAGAGATGCGGCTCTGTGGTGGAGGGGTGAGGAGAGATGCGGCTCTGTGGTGGAGGGGTGAGGAGAGATGCGGCTCTGTGGTGGAGGGGTGAGGAGAGATGGGTGTCTGTGGTGGAGGGGTGAGGAGAGAAGCGGCTGTGTGGTGGAGGGGTGAGGAGAGATGCGGCTGTGTGGTGGAGGGGTGAGGAGAGATGCGGCTGTGTGGTGGAGGGGTGAGGAGAGAAGCGGCTGTGTGGTGGAGGGGTGAGGAGAGATGCGGCTCAGTGGTGGAGGGGTGAGGAGAGATGCAGCTCTGTGGTGGAGGGGTGAGGAGAGATGCGGCTCAGTGGTGGAGGGGTGAGGAGAGATGCAGCTCAGTG
The DNA here is from genome assembly GCA_033576535.1 of Allobates femoralis. Classification (NCBI taxonomy): domain Eukaryota; kingdom Metazoa; phylum Chordata; class Amphibia; order Anura; family Aromobatidae; genus Allobates; species Allobates femoralis. The sequence goes on along the minus strand of JARQOC010000468.1, from coordinate 2,515 downwards.
GTGGAGGGGTGAGGAGAGATGCGGCTCAGTGGTGGAGGGGGGTGAGGAGAGATGCGGCTCAGTGGTGGAGGGGTGAGGAGAGATGCGGCTCAGTGGTGGAGGGGTGAGGAGAGATGCGGCTCAGTGGTGGAGGGGTGAGGAGAGAAGCGGCTTAGTGGTGGAGGGGTAAGGAGAGAAGCGGCTCAGTGGTGTAGGGTTGAGGAGAGATGCGGCTCAGTGGTGGAGGGGTGAGGAGAGAAGCGGGTCAGTGGTGGAGGGGTGAGGAGAGAAGCGGCTCAGTGGTGTAGGGTTGAGGAGAGATGCGGCTCAGTGGTGGAGGGGTGAGGAGAGAAGCACACAGTATATACATACATGAGACATTGTATAGACAGACAGTATGCAGAGATTACAGAGATTATACACACAGTATACACACATTACAGACAGTATACACACATTACACACAGTATAGACACATTACAGACAGTATACAGAGATTACACACAGTATAGAGACATTAGACAGAGTATAGAGACATTACAGACAGTATACAGAGATGACACACAGTATAGAGACATTACAGAGAGTGTAGAGACATGACACAGAGTGTAGAGACATGACACAGAGTGTGCAGAGACATGACACAGAGTGTGCAGAGACATGACACAGAGTGTGCAGAGACATGACACAGAGTGTGCAGAGACATGACACAGACAGAGTGTGCAGAGACATGACACAGAGTGTGCAGAGACATGACACAGACAGAGTGTGCAGAGACATGACACAGAGTGTGCAGAGACATGACACAGACAGAGTGTGCAGAGACATGACACAGACAGAGCGTGCAGAGACATGACACAGACAGAGCGTGCAGAGACATGACACAGACAGAGCGTGCAGAGACATGACACAGACAGAGCGTGCAGAGACATGACACAGACAGAGCGTGCAGAGACATGACACAGACAGAGTGTGCAGAGACATGACACAGTCAGAGTGTGCAGAGACATGACACAGAGTGTGCAGAGACATGACACAGAGTGTGCAGAGACATGACACAGACAGAGTGTGCAGAGACATGACACAGACAGAGTGTGCAGAGACATGACACAGACAGAGGGTGCAGAGACATGACACAGACAGAGGGTGCAGAGACATGACACAGACAGAGTGTGCAGAGACATGACACAGACAGAGCGTGCAGAGACATGACACAGAGTGTGCACAGACATGACACAGACAGAGCGTGCAGAGACATGACACAGACAGAGCGTGCAGAGACATGACACAGACAGAGCGTGCAGAGACATGACACAGACAGAGCGTGCAGAGACATGACACAGACAGAGCGTGCAGAGACATGACACAGTGTGCAGAGACATGACACAGACAGAGTGTGCAGAGACATGAGACAGAGTGTGCAGAGACATGAGACAGACAGAGTGTGCAGAGACATGAGACAGACAGAGTGTGCAGAGACATGAGACAGACAGAGTGTGCAGAGACATGACACAGACAGAGTGTGCAGAGACATGAGACAGACAGAGTGTGCAGAGACATGAGACAGACAGAGTGTGCAGAGACATGACACAGACAGAGTGTGCAGAGACATGAGACAGAGTGCAGAGACATGAGACAGACAGAGTGTGCAGAGACATGAGACAGACAGAGTGTGCAGAGACATGAGACAGGCAGAGTGTGCAGAGACATGAGACAGGCAGAGTGTGCAGAGACATGAGACAGGCAGAGTGTGCAGAGACATGAGACAGGCAGAGTAAGGCAGGGGTTAAAAAAATGTAAATAAAGTTTATGCTCACCTCACCCCGAGCTCCCGGTGGCTCCCGGTGCCTGCAGAGCTCTTCTACTGCAGTTCAGGACCTGCGGTGATGTCAGTCACGTGACCCGCGGTTACCATGGAGTAAGCTGGTGTCACGTGACTCTGACATCACCGCAGGTCCTGTACTGGTGTGTACAGTAGTGCGGCTGCGGCTCGCGATGACGGCATCGCTCGCAGTACCGCAAAGCATCTTGGGATTCGGCTACAGTGCCCGAATTCCCAACTGCCAATTATATAAGTAGATTTGGAAACACCAACTAACACTCCCGTATATGAAATGAACAAGTTATTAGGCTATGTGACCACTGGACATATTTTATTGTGCTGCGTTTATGATGCGTTGGTCAGCTGCAAAAAAAAGTACCTGAGAAAAAAAGCAGCACAAACGTATTGCGTTTGTGCACATTACAAACGCAGAGCACATAAGGGGACACACAAAGACAGACAGACACATGCTAGACAGACACAAAGACACACTTTCTCACCCTCCCCGGCGAGACCACGGCGATACCCAGTGATTTCTTCCTTCCGGGCATCAGTAGGACCTGTGGGTATCGCGCTTCCACGACCTAGCACCATGTGACAGCCTGAGTCACATGACTAGTCACATGGTGCAAGTCCTGTAAGTCACCTCGTGCAGCTTCTGCCAATGCACAGAGGAAGGGATCACCAGAGCTTAGCAAGGGCTCACCAGGGACG
>JARQOC010000467.1:55000-78398 GCA_033576535.1 Allobates femoralis | reverse complement strand
TTGTGGATTTTACTTTCAATAAACGAGGGGTATCAACAATTTTGACCACATGTGTAGGTGCATCTTTACCTTATCAAGACAGATATATGACACTATCAGGATAATATTGTAGTGGAATTTAAGCAGTTCATTGTGTCCATGAAATCAATGGACTGTCTTTATAGGCCAAAGGCTGCCCAGGTTCTCAGACAGTCACTGTCTGTAGTTGCTATGTGCTTTAGCTGCTTCACAGATAGGGACTTCACTCTATTCACTCTAACCAACATAACCAGTTCGGATAAACCATCTCTGAATACCCCAACATCCTCTTTAGGAAAAAAGCTTACACAACAAAAATGTAATCGTGAAAACAAAAAGACAAACAAAACAATGTTTCCAAAACCCCGTTACATTGTTACATTTGGATATAGAGACAACATGGAGCTGGCTTACCTTCATTTTGAATCAGTGCACAGGGAACTTCCTGTAGAAGAAATCAATGAAGAATGGAGAACATAATGGTAAATGAAACGTAAATGAAAAGTAAAATCTGATACAACTACCCTTATAAAAAGATGTACATTACCATCTTAAATTATTGGATTACTAGTTCATTAAAAAGGAGATTTTTGTGTACTCACCGTAAAATCCTTTTCTCTTAGCCTCTAATTGGGGGACACAGACCGTGGGTGTTATGCTGCTGTCCACTAGGAGGCGACACTAGGCAGAATCTGAAAAAGATTAACAGTGGCTCCTCCTCTGCAGTATTACACCCCTAGAGCAGGCATTGCCTCTTCAGTTTTGTGCTAAAGCAGTAGGAGAGTTCACCGAGTAACAATAGTAATAACAGTACAAGGCATGTAACCAAACAGGCAAACCTGTGTAAACATGTAATACTTAACATGGTAATAACAGTGTAACAAGGCCTGTAACCAAACTGGTACATGGCAAACAGTTAAGAGTTAACAGTAATAATAGTATAACACAGCCTGTTGCCAAACAGGCAAACATGTGTAAACAGTTACCCTTGTATGTAGTAAAGGCCCCAAAGGGGCAAAAGGGTGGGAGCTGTGTCCCCCAATTAGAGGCTAAGAGAAAAGGATTTTACGGTGAGTACACAAAAATCTCCTTTTCTCCTTCGCCTCATTGGGGGACACAGACCGTGGGACGTCCCAAAGCAGTCCCTGGGTGGGAAAAGCGATGGAACTAGTAACGCTGAACATGGTCAGCGAAAAACTATGTACCTACAGGAGGGCTGCTGCCTCCTGGAGGACACATCTACCCAGACCTGCGTCTGCCAAGGCCTGAGTGTGAGCACTGCAGCGACTTGTAGATGTGTGTAGGCTGAGCCATCTGGTTGCCTTTGACACTATTTGTGTTGACGCCTGGGCCCGGACGGCCTAGGAGGCCCCCACGGCCGTAGTAGAATGTGCCCCAACACCTGCAGGAAAGGGGCTGGTTTTTGAAGGTATAAGCGTCTTGGATGGTTGGTGGAATCCATCTAGCTATAGTAGCCTTAGAGGCTGACATGTCTTTATATCGGACCTCTTGAAGAAGGAAGAGAGAATCCAACTTCCTAAAAAGGTGCTGTACTGGATACATAGATGCGTAGGGCCCTGACGAGGTCCTACATATGTAAAGCCTTCACGACCCAATGGCCTGGACCCAGGCGCAGAGATGGCAGAGAGAGGGTCTTCATTTATGGCGAAAGAAGAACCTCGCCAGTGGAAGAAAGGAGGGACCGGCCGAAGGGCAACATTGTCTTGGTGGAAGACCACATAAGGAGATTTACCTGAGCGCTGAAGTTCCGATACTCTGCAGGAACAAGTAATTGCCACCAAAAACCACCACTGTTAGTATGAGAATGCCAAGGGGAGTGACCCGTAGAGGCTTAAAGGATGGTTCTTGTAGAGCCGTGAGGACAAGGTTTAGGTCCCACGGGTGTAGCGGCCTGTTGAATGGGGAAATGAAATGGCAGACCCTCGAAGGAAGGATTTCCTTGAAGTCTGGGAGCAAAACGTTTGTGGAAGAAGGTGGAAGTGGCTGAAAACTGCACCTTGAGAGAACCCAAGGACAGGCCTGAGTCTAGGCCTGAATTGAGGAAACTGAGAATTCTTGGTAGGGATAGGGCCAAAGTGAATGGCCTCTAGAGGTGCACCAAGCAAACAAAAACAAATATTCATGTGCGATGGTAAATGTTTGAGGAGGCTGGTTTCCTCGCTCTCATAATGTTCGCCACAATACCCTAAGAAAACCCAGCTTGGGTTAAGACCCAGGTCTCAAGAGACATTCCGTCAATACAGAGTTGAGGAATTCTGACGGTATAACCTGTCTTGAGAGAGTGAGTTTGGACTGTCTGGATGAACAGTCTGGCAAGTGCCATGGTACGGCTGCTATGAGTGAGAGACGGAAACTGATCCATCCCTGGACTGGTGTGTGTGGTCCCAATGACTGTGGGTCATAGGACCTGGTCATGAAGGCTGGCGTCCTGAGTTCCTCATCCAGGGTTCCCTAGCACCGATAGATTCATGGGACAACGTGAGGGTGTGGGAAACACTCCCTTGAGGCAATCCCCTCGCGGGTGAGGAAAAACACCACCCGGTCATCTCAGCCAGTATGTGACAGGCTTATAGTGCTGAGTTTGTGGATTCCGCCCAGTGAAGTACGTGATGAACTTCATCCGTTGCCTGGAGACTTCGGGTTCCGCCCTAGTGACTGACATATGTCACAGCCGTGGCATTGGCTAAAGGACTTCAGTGCTAGGACTATTTCCAGAATCTTCTGTATATTCATGGGCATTTTTGACTCCGGGCGGGATCATTTGCCTTATGTTCTGTGATGGGGGACACTGCACCCCATCACGTCAGGCACGTGATAGTGGTTAAACTGTTCAGCTAAACTGTTCAGCGTGGTGGAACGAAAAGCCTTCCCTGCATGATAGAAAGAGTGGCCAGAGCCACCGGGGGGAGGGGGAAGACCGCCTACTTTCAGAGGACAGGTGAAAAAAACTCCTGTCGAGTGATTGAGGTTCTTATTCCTTGAATTGAGAATGGAGAGTGTGAAGGCGGTCTGAGATGCAGCTGTGAAATTGAAACTGTTGGAACTGGAGTATAATTGTGGAGGTTGTTATAGTGTCTACAGCGCTGAGACACTATGTTCGCAGTCCGCGAGGATCAGAGTTTTGGATAGGCAGAACGTCCAAGGACGGAAGGATGATTACACCCCTGGAGTGAGGGGTAGTTATGACGTCTGCCCTGACCTTTGTGAGCACTGAAGGAGCTGTAGTTAAGTCGAAACGGGAGTGCCACTAATTAATAGCATTCCTGTTTGATACAAATCTGATGGAACTTTCTGTCAGTAGCTGCATAAGAATATACGGGTAGGTGTCCTGTATATCTATGGGCGCAAGGAATATTTATTGTCCTTTGGAAGCAACTTGGAGTGGAGATACCATGTAGGATAAGTTATCCGGACATGTTAGTTTAGTTGTTTTAGGTCCAGTACGGATCGTACTGTATCTTCCTGATTGGACCACAGATAGGTTGGAAAACGCTCTTTGCGTGATACGGTTACAGCGACTCCTGAAATGAGGAGAGGCTTTACAGCGTTGAAAAGTACTTGAGCCTTTACGCAGTGGAGACGATTTGGTCTCGGATTGGTGAGACTGACTGTCAGGATGAGCTACCCTTCTGGGTATCCTGGGACAGGTACCTGCGTGGCGACCGAGTACTCGTCAGTGTCGGTCTAAGTCTTGACCGACCTTAATAAATACTGAAAGGAACGGTCGTCCTGGTTTGCACTGAGGGAGGGAGTGCCCTTGCCTCTCTTAGCATCTGAAGTTAACTTGTCCAGCTGTTCTTCGAACAGGTGTCCTCTGAGGAATGGAAAAAACTGTGAGGGGCTTCTTGGAGACCACGTCCATTCTTCCCTTCCCGTACCAGAGGGCACGTCTAAGGGAATGGCATTGTGAGCTGCTATTGCTGAGCAACTGGCAGCATGCAGGGCTGCGCACATTAGGTAGTCAGCTGAGGTGGCGACTCGAGTTGTTTGGGTCGTCAGAGTAGGGCGGCGGACGAGGCATTCAATATTGGTTGACCTGCTAATGCTGTGATGGCTGTCGCTGCCCTGACTGAAGCGAATCTTGTCCGTGTCAGTCTAGATGTGAACTGGCCGAATGAATTCCGGTTGGAATGCAGTTTGCTGACGGCGCTTGAATGACCGCCTGGCTGTGCACTGAGGGAGGGAAATGCTTTTGTCTCCCATGGCATCTGAAAACAATGTGACCAGTTGTCTTCTGGACAGACGTCCCTGGGATATGGGAGGCCTGTGAGGGACTGAGGCTACAGTATATCTTAGATCTTCCAATAGAGCGTCAGCCTGGCGGCTCTAGGACTAAGGACGTATTGAGATCTGAGTCGTGGTTAAATTGGCCTTCTGAGGGCAGGACTGGTCTGCTGCCTGTAACGCCTTTACTGTGATATTATTGTCCACATCACGTCCTATGTCCTGTGTGGAGCCACAGTCGGGAGGAAGTATGCCGAGCCTCTGATAATACTTATAAAAATATTTATCCATTTATATAGCGCTATTAATTCCATAGCACTTTACATACATCCAGAAATACATATATATGTATCTATATATATATAATATATAGACACACAGGTGTAGAGGATTTGAACTTGGGAACCCGCAGGTGCAAGGTCCATATCACTATCCTCCAGGCTACAATGCTTTGTGCTGCAGGGGAAAAAGCATGCAGAGCCGCAGCAGGGAGGGAGCCCTGCTTGGCTTCATTGCAGAGAGTGTGCAGTGTGAGATCCAGCGCCGCCAGTACTGCTGGACAACATGGCTGGAGGATTCGGGGATGACTCCTCAACCTAGTATTCCCAGGGAATTCTGGGGAAGGGGGGCGGCATATGACATGGAGTCTCGACCTCAACCGTGCCACCCTACAGTGGGAGTCGGGGATGAAGCATGTCGGTTCCCATGACATCGATGAGGGCACTGCGGACACCGCAGACCGGTACCCCCCGGGCAGGCTACTGTACAGCCCCTTTCCCCTGTATGCCTGCATGCTGCGGCAGGGAAGAGGTCCTGTGGGGCTCCCAGTGCTTATGGGCCACAAGAATAGTGGGGCTCCGAGCATTGTGAGGGGCTGTCCAGAGTACCCTGCACCTGTATCTGAAGTGCAGGGATCAAGGTATTCCCTGCTAGATGCAGGGATTACCAGAGCCCTAATATCTACTTTATTATATGGCTTTGCCATAATACAACAGATGTCCCCATCATGGCCATCATCCCTGAAGTGCAGGGCTGTAGAAGAAACCAGGAGGGGGGCGGAGCGTGCAGGGAAATGAAACTCTGCTCCACAGTGGCCTGCACGCTCCGTTCCGCCCCCTCCATGATGCTGATCGCGTCATCCGGGGGTGGGCCGGGGGCGGGGAAAGGGGCGGCGGCCTCGTTCTCTAGGCCGAAGCCGCGGCCTCTAGTAATGTGCCCATGCCGCAGATGGTGCCCGGCCGGCGCGGAGACCCGCGGAGGGACCGGAATGGACCCGGATCCCGGCGGTCCCCAGGTATAGTGCGGCGCTGTCCCTCACAGGAGAACCCAGGAACTGGGTCTCCTGGAGCTCGGCCTTACATACAGCTGCCCGCAGACAGAGGCAGCTGCTGGACCCCTGGCCATTATGGCGCCATTGTGGTGGCGGCTCCCGCCGAAGGACCCTAGGTCGGGGTCTCCTGGGATATGGCCATATATGTAGGTGCCGGCTTCCAGGGGCATGGTGCTGGCCTGCAGGGACATAGGGAGTCTGTGCTCCGTGGTAGTAGGTGCCTGTACTGCCGGACATGATGTCCTCCGGCCCCACCAGGAGCACACAGCAGGGCTGGGGCTCCTGGGATGCGCTGCAGCCTGGGATGTGCAGCCCATCAGAAGCACTCAGCATGGCTGAGGCTTCTGGATTACACTGCAGCCGACCTGTAGCCTGTGACCTGTGGTGCCTCAACCTAATGGTCCCACAGGGGTGATTAGGGAGGGATGCTGGCTGCCCCGCTGCTGGTCCCTTGGCACCCTCAGGAGTACACAGCGAGGCTGTGAGTCCTGGGTGTACTGCGGCGAATACGCTGCCGCTGAAGTCCATGGAGTGGCTCAGCAGGGCTGAGGACTCCTGGGGTGCTCTGAGTGCTGCACCTGCTGGCTCTACCTGTGGTGTCTCAACCTAAATGAACCCCAAAGGGGAATTTAGGGAGGGATGCTGCTCCACCATCAGAGGCCTCGTCCGTCACCTCGACCTCAACCCAATGACCCCAACAGTGGTGAAATGGGGAGGGAGGACCGTTGTCTCAACTTCAACCCAGCGCCCCCAACATTGGGGGGCCGAGGAAGGAGCGGCATGTTAGGGGAAAAGTCTACCTCAACCAGGCGCCCCAACAGTGGGTGGCCGAGGAGGGACAATGCCGGGAGTCTCGTTAGAGACCCACTTTTCTTCTTGAAGTAAAAAATTCAAAAAGCGAAAAATTTTAGGAGCAATAAAATGTGTGTGCCTCCTACAAGACACTAAGCAAAAACTGAAGAGGCAATGCCTGCTCTAGGGGTGTAATACTGCAGAGGAGGAGCCACTGTTAATCTTTTTCAGATTCTGCCTAGTGTCGCCTCCTAGTGGACAGCAGCATAACACCCACGGTCTGTGTCCCCCAATGAGGCGAAGGAGAAAAGACTAAGTAAATCACAACTTCAACACTATAGTGCAGGTGATAAGGTTCCTCATTTGGTCACACCAATGTTGTGTTCCTACATTATCTTTATAAAATAAAAAAAAAAAAGTTTAAAAGTTATGGTTCGAAGGCAAAAGTAAGTTTCATCTATTTGATGCTATCATCTAAGCTACTTTCTAATGTACTTGAATTAAAAATTCCCTACAGTTCCCCAACTACACTATTTAACTATTATTCTCTTTTAATTATAGTTCCTGTCTGATGACTATTTGAGAATCCCTGTGCATGCTGGGATACTCAACTGAAGTGTCATCAGGGGGCAGAGTCTGTGGCAGTGACTGCAGCCTCTGACCCCTCTCTGAAGCGAAGCGTCATCATGTCGCTTGTTTCAGGGGCTGGTCCATCCCTCTGTGCCCCTTCCTGCTCCCCCTCCTTGTGTTCCGCACACTACTGGCTCAATTATCAGGTAAGATCTGTAATGATCGGCTGGTAACAGAGCACTGTCTGTATCTGGCATTCAGGAGACCACTAATGTCTCCAGCAGGGTGGCGCTAGTCTCCTTCATGTTGGATATAGACACTGTTGTTATCAGCTGATCATGCGTTATGTTGGCTGCGTATTATCAGGTAATCCAGCACCATTGAACTCAATGCAGGATTATTGGAACTCAGTTCAATGAGTTCACCTGAGGTCACAGCTGGAGTACCATGAGAACCGCGCTAGCTGTGACCTCAGATGAACTATGACATCACCGCTCTCACAGATGCGGCTGTCAGGGCCATCCGTTTGAGAGCATTGCTCGCAGTCAGCAGTTACTGTAATGTCACCGCTCACCGTGATAGCGGAGCAAAGCCGGAGAGACTCCTCGAGGGACATTGTGTTGTGGATTTACTGTTGGAGATGCTTATGTTTGGGGTTAATAAATAGGTGAAAGAGGGTGTCTTATTTTAAATAAAGAATTTTTCTCTGAGTCTGTTTTTTTTTTTACTACTTACTTACAGGATTGGTAATGTGGGGAACTCAGAGGCCTGAACATCACCAATGAAGGGCTTGATGTCAGCTGTCAATTCTCAGCTGTCATTAACCTCTTCTATTACCCCGATTGCCACAGCAACAGGGCAATCGAGAAGAGCCTGGAATGCACCAGGTTTTGGCAAATGTATTGGATGCACCAATTTCTAGGTAGGCTGCGGGCTGCTATTTTTAGCCAGGAGGGGCCCAATAGCTATGTGTCTCCCCAAGGAAGAATAACAACCTAAAGCCATGTGCTTTATCTTGGCTGAGTATCAAAATTGGGGGGTGGGGGAGGGGGTAGAACATTTTTTTTTATTAGCCATAATAATAATAAAAAACCTGTGTGGGGTTCCCATAATTTGATATGTCGCCAAAATAAAGCACACAGCTGGGGGCTGCAGGTCACAGCCATGTGCTTTAACTGCACTGTATACCACAATATACGGGAAAACATATGCACTTTTTTTCAACAATTTATTTTTACACACATATGATGGCAGGTTTGTTGCCATACACTGATGTATATGGCAATCAATCACAGACACCAGTACAGATTGTGGAGGCACAATCTGACTGATGGAACCAATCACAGATGCGGTCTTAAAGAGTTGAAGGGGAATGCAGTGAATAAATATAAGGCAGACCCGGAAGCAAGTGTGACCGCAGCGGGGAGACTGATAAGTACAATGCTCCTGCTTTAATTGCCTTCAGTGTCTTTTTGCAGCCTCCCTAGGCCTTACTGCCACCATTTATAACACGAAAGTTCAGGACCCCATAGACTTATATGAGGTTCAGGCTCAAGATCAGCCCTGAACCTGGGACTTGAGCTTTGCTGGGCGTCTTATAAAGATCCTTACTGAAGAGTCAGTAATCCACATAATGAACCACTAGAAATTTTCCCCAGCGTGGCACTTTAAACAAGATGTAAGCAGTTTCTAAAATACACCTGAGTAGTCACTGTGGGGCTGCCTCTGACACCAAAATTCACACTTCTCAGTCATTTTCTGCTAGTTGAGTTAGGCCAACACACGCCAACTGAGGTGGCACATGGGTGAAGTGATGTGTACCGGCCTTAACGATCTACAAATGCACTGAATGCTGCTGGGGTGGCTTGTGATGATTCGCTTTTAAGACATCCTATATAATAATTGTCAGTTTCTGGCATCCGGCCACTGTGACACTATTCCAGCATGCACCGCGGCCAGATACGGCGCATGCGCCATCGCGAGCTGCCGCCTTCCTAACTCTTGTGGCGTCCTGGCAACCCCGGTGCATGCGCGGTGGACACCAGGAGCGAATGCCCAAACGCCTCCTAGCAACCCCCCGCGCATGTGCCGTCGCTACTGCCGTCACGCATGCGTCATGACGAGCCGCTGCTTTCCTAACACTTGCGGCGTCCTGGCAACCCCCGGCGAAAAGGGAACAAAGAGAGTGGGGGGGCTGAAAGAGAGAATGGGGGGACAGAAGGCCAAAAAGAGAACACAGGGGGGCAGAAAGAGAACACATGAGGGGACAGGGGGGGCGAAGAAAGAGACATGGGGGGAAGAAAGAGAAAAGACATGGCGGACATGGGACCAGAAAGAAAACATGGGGGAATGGGAGCAGAAAGAGAACACCAGGGGGGCGGAAAGAAAAGAATGGGATATGGGGACCAGAAAAGAACACATGGGGGAGGGGGGTCTGAAAGAGAGGACAGGGGGCAGAAACAGATACAGCAGGAGGGGGCAGAAGAGAGCAAGGGGGACAGAAAGAAACACTGGGAGACAGGGGACTGAAGAGAATGGAGGGGCTGAAAGAGAGGACAGGGGGAGCAGAAACAGTACAGAGGAGGGGCAGAAAGAGCATAGGGGGACAGGGTGGCAGAAATAGAACACATGGGGGGACAGGGGGCAGAAAGAGAATGGAGGGGGGGGGTGAAAGAGAGGATGGGGGGGCTAGAACCAATACAAGGGAGAGGGCAGAAAGGGAGCACGGGAGGGGGACAGGGGAGCAGAAAAACTGCACAGGGGGCCAGAAACAGTACAAGGAGGGCAGAAAGAGCACAGGGGCTAGAAACAGTACAGGAAGGGGGGGCACAAACAATACAGGGGGGCAAGAACCAGTACAGTGGAGCCAGAAACACTACAGGAGGGACAAAAGCAATATGGGGGGAGGCAGAAAGACTACATGGGGGCCAGAGAGCGCACACTGAGGTACAAAGCAACAACAGGAGGGGCTGTACCCGGAAGGAGACAGTGCACACAGACAGCGGGATCACGGAAGGAGAGAGAGTGCGTGCACGGAGGGACAGATCACCGAAGGCGAGAGCTCTCGGAGGAAGAGAGCGTGCACGTAAGGAGAGAAAGCGCACAGAGGCAGACACAGTGCACGTACAGAGGGAGATAGGGTGCATGGAGGAGCTGACACAGGGAGATGACAGCTCAAAGGACACATCATAGAGGGAAGAGAGACCACATACAGGGAGAACACCACAAATAAGAGAGTAGATGAGGGGAAAAAACTGTACAGTGGGGTACAGAGACAGCACACAGGGGGAAGACCGCTGAAGGGAGAGTGCACATGAGAAAAGAAGACAGCATGGGGGGGGGGGGGAAGGCGGACGGAGGGAAAGACAGCTGCTCTTCGACCCACAACAGAGCCCGCCTCCATCGTAACATCACCGCCCTCCAGATGCGATAGCATCGGACCTATTTCTAGTACTAAATACAAAGCTATTGCTGGTGAGCATTAGGCTTTTTTCAGTCCACAGTATGCACAGGGCTATACACCATCATCACCATCACAATTAAGAGAAGTTTATAAACAGAATACCTTTGTTTTAAAGCCACATCGGCAGGATACATTGGATGTACGAGAACAAGGGCCACATTCTCCTTCATGACAGAGATTCTCACAGGTATGAATGAAGTCTGAATGATAAAGAAATTAGTTATCGTTTACTATGATACTGTGTCCAAAAGAAAATCAGATTTTATTAATATTAATGTGATGTGAAATGTGCAGAAAACCTAGGCACTATATAAATTTATTAAGAAATGTTATAGCAAACCCATCCATATTTCAGCCATCATTCCAAATGTATTGTATTACTGCATCAAAGGAAGTCTATTATTGGAGATGTACGTAACAGTACAGAAAGAGTTGCATAAGTCTGAGGAATATGTTCTGTTGTAATGACAATGTAAACTTTGACTAAAAGTAACTTAATACATGAAGATGAGAAACTTTGTAGCATCATCTTATTTAAACACCTCTTATTTTCTTATTGCCCCGCTTGAGTGGTGCTTTAGATGCAAGTCCCCTGCCCTAGCCACCTAACTGATACAAACCTTTAGGTGGCTTCACCCACTATCACTGTGGCTCCATTGGGTTCCAGTGAAACATGACTTGCCAACATGCTCCTGTGACTCATGGAGGCTGCCAGAGGTCACTTTTCAATACATCTCTAGGAGAACCTCATTCTGGCTCTCATAGACTTGTATTGGAAGCCTGTGATGTAACTTCTGACTTCCAATCAGTCAGAATTTAAAGACACCTACGCCACTCTCATGGTGCCATCTTGTAACAGGTGAAGTCACCAGAAGGTGAGTATGTGACAGGGGCAGGGGGCTTACATATAAAGGGCCTCTCCAGCGGAGTAAAAAAAAAACCCAAAAAACTAAAAACAAAAGTGTAGTGGTGCTTTAAAGAGAAATGCTTCTTTCTCAATTTCAGTCACTTTGTCCCCTGATCTCATTATCACACTCAAAAACTTTTCAAATCGGTCTATAAATCTGTCTACAGTGAGGGATCAGCTTACTAATGCTGCCTGCAAAAACTGTATGAGATGAGATGGAGAAACAAGAAGAACAGAAAAGCAGAAAGCACAGAAAGAAACTGCCTAAGGCTGCCTTCACACTTGCGTTTGCAAGCGCAGCGTACCGAACGCAGCCAAACGCTTGCGCACTGCATTCCTATGTTTAACATGGATGCATGTGCCTGCATATTGGCTGCGTCCGGTTGCGTTCGGATGCGCACAATTTGTGCGCCCTCCGAACGCAGCATGTTGCATTTTTTTGCGGTTTCAGGCGCTTGTTTTATCAGCAAGCGCCCGCAAGCACACAAACAATGCATGGATCTCAATGGATCCGCAGTGTCCTCCGCATGATAGTGCAGGAGAACGCTGCTGCTCATTGAAATCTCTCCCGATGGCTGCCAGTGATCAGCGGCAGCCACCGGGAGATCATGCAGAGCCACAGCTGATCTCCCGCCGGTGTCAGCGGGGAGATACAGCTAATCTGACAGCTGTTTAAATCTCCCGCGCTGACACCGAATAGGGTGATATCAGTGCAGGAGATATGAAACAGCTGATCGCTGCTTCAAATCTCCCGCACCGACCTCACCTATTCGGTGTCAGTGCGGGAGATTTGAAGCAGCGATCAGCTGTTTCATATCTCCTGCACTGATATCACCCTATTCGGTGTCAGCGCGGGAGATTTAAACAGCTGTCAGATTAGCTGTATCTCCCCACTGACACCGGCGGGAGATCAGCTGTGTCGGGAGGAGGAGAACTCTGCCACTGATCTCCTCCTCCCGGCCGCCCCCAAAGACAGCTGACTGGCTGCCCGGGCACCATACTAATGTGAACGCATATGGAGATTCTCCGCTGCGTTCACATAAGTATGTGCTGCGTTGCACTGCGTTTGCGTCTGCATGCTCTGGTGGAGGTAAAAAAAGACTAAAAATGCAAACTACAAATCATTGATGGCCAAAACTACTGTTATTTCTCATATACACCCATTGCAACTTATTCTGGAGTCATCTGAAAGTGCAGTTATACTTTAAAAAGGGTTATCCAGTATTGGGACAATCCATTCTCAATATCAATATTCCCCCTTAAAAAATAATTAAAGCCTGTAATGAACTATGGTGCTGGCTCCATTCCACCAACTGCAGGCAAACAGCAGCCACAAATAGTCTGCTTCACTCACACGTTCTTTGGATGAAAGTGACACCCGGAAAGAGTGAGAACTGATTCTGCTCTCCAAAGTACCTTGGACGTCAGTTATGACTAAAGGAAGTAAGAGTACCACCACAAATGGCAATGCACCAGCGATCCCGACAGCGATATGACCTGGTAGGGATCGCTGGTGCGTCGCTGTTGGGATCGCTGGTGAGATGTCAAACAGTCAGATCTCACCAGCGACGCAACAACGATCTGAAATGATACGGAGGTCGTTGGGACCCTGTTTCTCAGACCTGTAGTATTGAGGTTGTTGGTCGTTGTCCCTGTCAAATACAGCGATGCATGCTGCCCAGTGGGAGCCCGACAACCAAAAAATGGTCCAGGGGACTCTGACACGACCGGCGATCTCACAGCAGGGGCCTGGTCACTGCTAAGTGTCAAACATAGCGAGATCGTTGGCGAGGTTGCTGTTCCGTCACCAAACTTGTGACTTAGCAGCGATCTCACTTGGTGTGACGGGCGCTTAAGAGTGAAGCAGTAAATTAGCGACTTATAATTGGAAATATAATTAAAAAGGGGTTTGTCTATTATTGGCTCTCCAGACTTCCTTCCTCGGCCGACTGATCTGATATTTCAGCTTTGGATTTCCAGGGACAGATTCCATGCTACTCAAATTGATCCGGGTAACTCATGACCTTCACTGGGTGATATTCAGGGCTGCTTAGTTCTGGCTCCTCTGGGTGAATGGCGTTCCCTTCAGTTGAGATACTCTGAGTTCTCTCCCTGACTACGAATGGTTTTCATGACCACTTACTGACTTTGATAGACTGCACAGGGGAGGGACCCTTACACATTCCCTTTGAGCAGTACATTTAATATTAACGAATCCAGATCTTACATTTGTGGTTGTTTTAAAGCATCCAAACAAAGGACAAGTATAGTGGCGTTTGTGCATAAAGCAGATCATACATATTTTGGGGTTAAGGTGGGTGTGAAGGAAACGTTTTGGGCACCACATAACTTGTGCAGTGCTTGTGTTGAAAACCTGACACAATGACCTAAGGGTCAGACAAAAAGTCTCAAATAGTGTGTCGAGAGCCTCAAAACCACCATTAATGTTATTTATATCATTTTCTCTCTAACTATTAAAACATACAGCTATTGCTTTCTTGATTAGATGATACACTTATTTCTCCTTCGCCTCATTGGGGGACACAGACCGTGGGTGTTATGCTGCTGTCCACTAGGAGGCGACACTAGGCAAAATCTGCAAAAGAGTTAAGTGGCTCCTCCTATGCAGTTATACACCCCTAGAACAGGAAGTGCTTCTCCAGTTTTTGCTTAGTGTCTAGGAGGCACACACAGATTTTTTTTAGTGCTCCTAAAAAAACTTTCTTTTTGAATTTTTTTCTTCAAGAAGAAGAAAAGTGGGTCTCTGACGAGACTCCCGGCATGGTCCCTCCTCGGCCCCCCACTGTTGGGGGCGCCTGGTTGAGGTCGACTGGTCCCCCTAACATGCCGCTCCCTCCTCGGCCCCCCAATGTTGGGGACGCTGGGTTAAGGTTGAGACAACGACCCTCCCTCCCCATTTCCCCACTGTTGGGGTTACTGGGTTGAGGTCGAGGCGAAGGACAAGGCACCTGACGGTGGAGCAGCATCCCTCCCTAAATACCCCTTTGGGGTTCATTTAGGTCGAGACACCGCAGGTAGAGCCTCTGGTGCAGCAGCTCGGACCTGCTCTAGGCACCCAGGAGTCCCCAGCTTTGCTGAAGACTCCTTACCCCTCAGCGGCAGCCTGCTCGCCGCAGTACCAGGGCACACAGCTCTGCTGTGCACCTCCTGAAGGGGCCGGGGGACCAACAACGGGGCAACCAGCACTAGCAGGGACACAGCTTGCCTGTGTCCCTGCAGCAGCCAGCACTAAGGGCTGCATCCTGGTGGTTACAGAGGACCCAGTACTCTGGGTCCTCTGCGGGGGCTATTATAGCAGAGGGAGATCTTCCCTAGCAGGGACACAGCTTGCCTGTGTCCCTGCAGCAGCCAGCAGGGCTGCACTTTGATGATCCCAGAGGACCCAGCACGCTGGGTCCTCTGTGGGGGCCCACATCCCGCCACCGCTGTCTGCCCAAGGGGCCCGGCGGGGTCCGGTTTAGTTCCGGACCCCCCCCCGCACCTCCGCGCCGCCCTGGCGACATTTGCGGCCGCAGGTCTCAAATTTAGGCCGCGGCTTCGGCCTACACCGAAGCCGCCGCCTTCTCCACGCCCCCCGGCCCGCCCCCCCGGATGACGAGGATGACGCTGCCAGCGTCATAGCAGGGGGCGGGCCGGAGCACAGAGGGCGCGTTTTTTACAAGGACCGCGCTCTTTTTGCTCAGCGCCCCGCCCCCCTCCCTCCTCACTCACATATCTCCGGGGGGCACAGGATGAGGATGACCCCTCTCCTATAAGCAGCGGCGGCCATTAAAGGACACAGGCACTGCTCCTGTCACCGCAGCTGCCAGCCTTGAGCCACTGCACACAGCAGCCACATATACAGGCTAGCCTGTGTGCGGGCACTGTGCACACACTACACAGACAGCTGACACATGTCATGAATCACACATGTAGGTCAGCTGTCCTGTGTGCGGACAGTTACGTGCCCACACCTTGCTGGCATGGCGGCACATATGCACAGCCAGCAGGGGGTACAACGAGC
The DNA here is from genome assembly GCA_033576535.1 of Allobates femoralis. Lineage (NCBI taxonomy): Eukaryota > Metazoa > Chordata > Amphibia > Anura > Aromobatidae > Allobates > Allobates femoralis. Next base: position 63,049 of record JARQOC010000467.1, on the reverse strand, counting down.
ACTAGGCCCCCCACAAACACTGGGAGCCCAACAGTGCTTCCTCCCTGCCGTGCCCTTCACGGCACACCAGTGCAGCCGGGGCCTTGGTTTTAGGTGTCCTACAGTGCCTGAAACAAAGGGAAGAGGGACATACGGCAGAGCCTGCCATGCCACAGAGCTACGGCCGGTCTGCAATGCCCCCCCATCATTCTCTGGCTTCTCCAAAAGCCATGGCTCAGCATCCGCTATGCAGGGGTACAGCGAGTACAGCACGGCGGGGGGCACACTCTGGAGAGTACAATGCGCAGCTTCGCTGTGCGGCAGTTTCCAACAAAAACGGCAGGACAATCAGCAGCGATATATCCTGCTCCGGTTTGTGTCCCCCCCCTCAGGACAATACTACGAGGAGCAGTGTAACTGCCTCTACAGTAGTAATCAGCGCACGGGCCAACGCACGTATTGTTTTTTCCTAACACCGTGCCAGATGCAGGTACCTGTTGGTACACTTGTCCAACCTTATGGCTTTGCCCTGGGGGAACTGGGTTGAAGCGAGACGAAAATGCCTATTCCTTGGTCCCTCAACGTTAGCGGAGCCCAGTTACTATTCCAACGGCTCAAAATACTCGTCCATCAGACCCCTCCCCAGGCCCCCACACAGTTGAGAGGACTAGGGTGGTGGAATTACTAAGAGTTTGACTCTCACGTTTTACTTGGCCCTCCATTGTTGGAGTGCCCAGTGGAAGTTGATGTACTCTACATTTACCTGACAATGGCAAGGGTCCCAGGACCGTTTGCCAATTCTCTCCAATCCCACAGCTGGAGTTCTGGTAGGCGGTGATGACAGTCAAGTCTCAGGCTGACAGACCGTGACCCGCAACTGCACGAGTAATTTAGCTACGGGTCTCTGGACCTAAGACCCATAGCACACTCCCTCCTCAGCTCCCCACCGTTGGAGGCGCTGGGTCGTGGCCGAGATTACTATAAACCATACTCCTTCCTCGACTTCCTACTGTGGGGGACTCGGGTTGAAGCTGTGACGGCCCAAGGCCTGGCTGGCCTCCGTCCTCAAACTACAAAAACGAAACTCTGGGTCGCAGAACGTGGAATACGAGCCCTGTCGCCAATCTCCTCCCTATACCTATATTAGGTACTTGGGTTGAGATGACACGTGCGAGCACTCTGCACAGCCCGCTTCAAAGCTGGACTTTGCAGACCCCCGACCGCATTAACCAATGGAGGGCCCTTTTGGACCCCGTATGACCGTGGCCCGAACACTCTTCCACGCAATCTGTCCCTTCTAGACTCGGGAGTCAAAAGAGGATACTTACGGTGGGATAGCGCTCGCTGTGTGCTGCGCAGGACACTGGCGACTGAACTATCGCGAGCACAGCCTCCGGTTTCGGCCAGCGCTGCTCATGACTTCCGGCTCCACGCCGGGCCTCTGCCTTTTCCGGGTCCCGCGAATAACGCGAGGCCCTGCCTTCGGCCTAGATGTGACATCACTGGCTTGCCCACCCTCTGTCCGCCCTTCGCCCGCCACGCCCACCCTCCTCCTGACGTCGGAGCCTCCGAAGCGCCAGCACAAGGAGTGGGCCAAGGCCAAAAAGGACTGAAGCGCAAAGACTACAAGGCTTTTTTCCCAGCCTGAAGTTGGCAATGTCTATTCTACATTTCAGCAGTCTCCCATATCTGGATGACCCTTTATCAATGCATGACTTTCAAGGTCTGCGAACAGTGGCATCTACACCGTGCTCGTTGAGAAGACTTGGTAGGATCGACCTCCACAGGTCTACCGCAATTCCAAGGCACATGCTGCAGCACAGCACACGCATTCCAGGAGCCCCAGCCCTACTGCATACTCCTGACGGCCACATGCTACAGCATCACGTATGGAGTCTCAGCCGTATTGGATGCACAGCATCGCAGGAACACGGCGGCCTTTGGTTGCACATCCACAGCTATAGTCAAATTTCCCCAGACAGGACACGTATTCTTCGTCTGGGAACCCACAGCCTCAGTCAGAGGTCTCTCCAATCCTTCACAACTGCTATAAGAGTCCTAGACCGCATAGAAGCAGCTTGGAAGTCGGTTCCATTGGTTCAGCTGAATAGCCGGTCTTTCCAATTATCCATGCTTAGGTGTTGCACGAGAACAGGATGGGGTGCGATGTACCCCCATCACAATGCACATGGCAGTAGCCTTGCCCTGTCTCGAAGATGCCCCTCAATCTACGAACATTCGTGCAGTATCTCTAGTACTGAAATCATTCTCCTTCTGGCATTCGAACATGTCCGGATACAGTCGGACAATGCCACAACTGTGGCATATGTCAACCACCAGGGTGGAACCTGTAGTCTCTAAGCGATGACAAGTTCACCACATCCTTTACTAGGTGGAAACCTTGGAACACTGTACTGCCAGTTGTTCTCATACCAGGTGTACACGTCTGGGAGGCTGATTCTCTAATCCACCAAGGGATGGACCCAGGGGATTGGCCCCTTTCTCTAGAAGTCCTCTGTTAAAACGCCAACGCCAGGACACCACAGATATGGACCTGATGGAGTCACGCCTCAGTGCCAGGATCTCAGGATCCACAGTCAGTGGGACAGACGCACTAGTCCAAGGCTGGGCCGGTGTCTGTCTCTCCTATATTCTTTCCCACTAACAGTCTGGAATATCAAACGGGAATGTCGCGGGATCGTCTTCGTGGTCTCAGATTGCCCAACGCGCTTGCTGCGCAGACTCGTCCTATTTATAGCAGCAGTACCAGGACGTCTAACAGACAGTCCAGACCTGCTCGATCACGGCCAGTTCTCCCTCAAAATTCCTCTCATCCAAGGTTACTAGCGTAGCCTTTGAGACCTAGAATTTAACCCAAGAGGTTTTTTCACCAGGATATTGTGACAACCGTAGTCACAGAGAGGACACCAGCTTTATCAGCGATATCCGATCACACGCGTAATCGTTTTTAGTTTGTTGCCTGGGGCACCTCTGGGGGTCTTTCCCCTTGGCCCTACTTCATGCCAGGGACTCTCCGTTTCTTCCACTCAGACCTGGACTTAGGTCTGTCCTTAGGGTCTCTTACACAGCAGGTTTTCAGCTGTTTTTCACTCTCTTACAAACACGTCTTGCCACCAGACGTCTATGAACTCCTTCCTTCAAAGGGTCTGCTATTTAAGATCCATGCAACAAGACTACACCCGTGGGGACCATGAACTTGGTCCTCACGGCACTACAGGAACCACCTTTTTTCAGCCTCGATGGGATATTACCTTTAGCATCCTCATCCAAATAGTAGTATGGTTCGGTGGCATTTATTTGTCTCTGCTGAAGTGTCAGTACTTGCAGCGGTCTCATGTAATCTCTTTTTTTCTAGTCTTCCATCTGGACATGCTTGTCCTATGGCTGGTTCCATTATTCTTTCTAGGGTAGGCTTACTCCTTCCACCTACATGAAGACATCTCTCTGCCATCACCGCGCCCGACTCCGGTCTGTCCGGTTGCGAAGGACGTACATATGCGGGACCTTGTCAGGGCCCTACGCGTCTAGGTGCCCAACACAGCGCCCTACTAAGAAGTCGGATTCTCCTTTTATCCTTCTTCCAATGGGCCGACGTAAAGGCACGTCAGCCTCTGCGGCTCCCCTAACCAGGTGGTTTTTCTGTAACCATCCAAGACGCTTATATCTTCGAAAACTCATCCCTTCCGGCAGGTCACGGCACATTCTACTATAGCCGTGGAAGCCTCCTGGACAGTTCGGTAAGAGGTATCGGCGAAACTGATGTTTTAGGCAGCCAAAAGGTCAGCCTACACCCATACCCAAGCCACTATAGTGCTTGCACTCAGTCCTCGACAAATGCAGGTCTGGGTACACGTGCCCTCCAGGCGGCAGCAGCCCGCCTATCGGTGCAGAGTTTTTCACTGTCTATGTTCAGTGTCTCTAGTTCCATTGCCATTTCCCACCCAGGGACTGCTTTGGGACGTCCCACGGTCTGTGTCCCCCAATGAGGCGAAGGAGAAAAGGAGATTTTTGTGTACTCACCGTAAAATCCTTTTCTCTTAGCCTCTAATTGGGGGACACAGCACCCACCCTATTGCCCTTGTGGGCCTTTTCTACAGTTCTTGCATAGCTTCTCAGCTGTTACATGGTTAACATGTTTACACATGTTTGCCTATTATCACTCTGTTAACTGTTGACTGTTTAAACTTGTGCCTGTTTAGTTCCAGGCCTTGTGGTACTGTGAGCCTGTTTAGTTACAGGCCTTGTTATACGATTGTTACTTCGTTAACTTCACTGTTTTCCACATGCGCCTGCTTAAGTTACAGGACTTGTGGTACTTGTATTACTCTGCTAACTCTTGACGGTTTACACACGGGCCTGTCTGGCTCAGGCCTTGTTACTGTTATTACCTTGTTAACTATATTGTTTACACAGGTTGCCTGCGTTGACTCCTGTGTCACTGTTATTGTCTGTTAGCTCTCCTACTGCTTTAGCACAAAACTGGAGAAGCACTTCCTGTTCTAGGGGTGTATAACTGCATAGGAGGAGCCACTTAACTCTTTTGCAGATTTTGCCTAGTGTCGCCTCCTAGTGGACAGCAGCATAACACCCACGGTCTGTGTCCCCCAATTAGAGGCTAAGAGAAAAGGATTTTACGGTGAGTACACAAAAATCTCCTTTTTTGCATGAAACCACTATAATACATGTGACCGAGTCTTCGGAATTTTTTATTTCCATTGATATTTGACTTTAAAACCTTTAATCAAACATTTAGCATTTCTGAAAAAATTTGGCAGTTAACATTTTTTTTTACTTTATATCTGGAATCAGCACTTTCATTAGGGTAAAATCAGCAAAAATACTTAGGACAGCATCATTTTATCTTGTAATGTAGACCAGTGTGTACATTCAATCAGGTTCTCAAAAGAAGAAATTTTATGGAATAATCCCAAGAGAATATTCAGCAACTCACTTTGAACCCCTTCACGACATTTGCTGCATATGCACAGCGCACGCTGGAAGAGAGTTTATGGAGGTGAGCTTACCCCATACTCAGCGGGTAATGGCTGTGTATTACAGGATCACACGATCAACTTGTCAAACTCTAACATTGGGTTTTAACATGCGTCGGCAAGGGGCGTGCCCTTTCCAGCTCCAATTGACGCACCTGCGATATGATCACGGGTCGCCAATGGGCTGCTATAGCAGCCGGAGGTCAGCTGATGACCTCCATGCTTGTCGTGGTAGAGATCCATTGAACCCCGCCTGTAGCTGAGCTTCAAAAGAGATTGGAATTTTTACTATGTGAAGCAATGCTATGGCACGGCTGTTTACTACAAACGATCAGATGATCGCAGGTTTTTAATCCTTTAAGAGAACTATTAAAAACTGTGATAAGTCAAAGAAAAAAAAAAACACACAAAGATCAAGGCTCAAACCATCCCCCCTTTTTGCCTCATTAATTAAAATTATACAAATGTGGTATCGCTGCATTCAGAAAAGTGTGATCTATCAAAATATAGAAATTATTAACCAGAAAATTCAAGAACCCCAAAATTCAGTTTTTAGTAGCTGCAATATCAAAAAAAATGTTGTAACACACAATGAAAAAGTAGTATCTATTGCAAAATGGTACAAATAAAAACGTTTTCTCACAACCCACAAAAAATGAGCCATCACATGACAACCTGAAAGATAAAAAAATGACGGATCTTGGAAAAGCAGCACAACCTCCAAACTAGACAGGTTTGGTATCGCCATAATTGTACTGATGAGAATCATATTCCAAGGTCATTTTTACCACAAAATGTGCACTGTAAAAACAATTCCCCCAAAAAGCCATGTTGGAATTGTATTTTTTCACAATTTCACCACATTTGGAATGTTTTATAGTAAAGTGTGGTAAAATGGAATGGTGTAATTCAAAATTACATGAAAATTGGCTGCGTTGTGAAGGGGTTAATATACATAAAATGTGTGTTAGGCTACGTTCACACATCGCGTATTTTGTCGCGTATTTTTACGCATGCAGTTTTCTAAAGAAATATGCGCGTTTTTTTACGCGCGTAAAAAAACGCATGTGCGTTCACACACATGCGTTTTTTGATGCGTTTTTTTACGGACGCGTCTTTTTCTGCATGTGTACTGCAAACACATAGAAATAAAGTGTGTTAAAAAAAAACGAAAAAAAAAAACCTTGTGATGTCATTTCCTTTCTTTTCCATTATTACATTCTCCATTGAAAAGTGTACTAGAGAATGGACAATCTACATGCTGCATTTTCTATGTCCAGCAAGGGCAACCCAAGCAGCTGGGGGCTGGAATCCTCAGCGTGGTGAGGCCCAACCGTTCTGGGCCCCCCACGCTAAGGACCGCAGCCAACAGCCGCCCCAGGAGTGGCGCCTCAATGAGAGATGCCAAACCTGGCAGGTACCTCGCTCTTCCAGCTGCCCTGGGCGGTGACAGTCTGGGTAATAACGGGGTTGGTGACACCTTTTTTGACAGCTGCCACCAAGCCCCTATTGGTAATGTCAGCCGTCAGTGTGACAGCCAGCTATTAGCAATAGGGAAATTGAGATTGGAAACAAAAAAAGAAAACACTTTGTAAAAATAATCTTTATTATTAAAAAAAAACTAGAAATAGGCCCGATGCTATTGCATCGGGAGTGCGGTGAAATGAACAGGTGCCGTATAAATAGCCGCTGAATAGCACAGTCCTCTCTCCAGAAACTACACTGTTGTTGCAAGATTTATATGGAGTATATGGTGGCTCAGTGGTAATCACTGTACAGTGGCTCAGTGGTTAGCACTGTATGGTGGCTCAGTGGTTAGCACTGTATATGGTGGCTCAGTGGTTAGTACTGTATATGGTGGCTCAGTGGTTAGCACTGTATATGGTGGCTCAGTGGTTAGCACTGTATATGGTGGGTCAGTGGTTAGCACTGTATATGGTGGCTCAGTGGTTAGCACTGTATATGGTGGCTCAGTGGTTAGCACTGTATATGGTGGCTCAGTGGTTAGCACTGTATATGGTGGCTCAGTGGTTAGCACTGTACGGTGGCTCGGTGGTTAGCACTGTATACGGTGGCTCAGTGGTTAGCACTGTATATGGTGGCTCAGTGGTTAGCACTGTATACGGTGGCTCAGTGGTTAGCACTGTATATGGTGGCTCAGTAGTTAGCACTGTACACGGTGGCTCAGTGGTTAGCACTGTATATGGTGGCTCAGTGGTTAGCACTGTATACGGTGGCTCAGTGGTTAGCACTGTATACGGTGGCGCAGTGGTTAGCACTGTATATGGTGGCGCAGTGGTTAGCACTGTATATGGTGGCGCAGTGGTTAGCACTGTATATGGTGGCTCAGTGTTTAGCACTGTATATGGTGGCTCAGTGGTTAGCACTGTATATGGTGGCTCAGTGGTTAGCACTGTATACGGTGGCTCAGTGGTTAGCATTGTATATGGTGGCTCAGTGGTTAGCACTGTATACGGTGGCTCAGTGGTTAGCACTGTATACGGTGGCTCAGTGGTTAGCACTGTATATGATGGCTCAGTGATTAGCACTGTATATGGTGGCTCAGTGGTTAGCACTGTATATGGTGGCTCAGTGGTTAGCACTGTATATGGTGGCTCAGTTGTTAGCACTGTATACAGTGGCTCAGTGGTTAGCACTGTACAGTGGCCTCCTCTCCTCCCTGGCCTCCCTTTTCTGTCGTCCCTGGCCTCCCTGGTCTCGTCTCCTCCATGTCCTCCTCTCCTCCTTAGCCTCCCTTTGTGGGGGAGCTCCAATGTGGAGACACACAGGGACCCTCGAAACATGGTGTCCGCTAACAATTTGAGCTCATTTTCCATTCAAATTGTTAGCGGACACCATGTCGCGTTTGGAGAACCTGTGTACCACCAGCACAAGGGCAACTGGAAGAGTTGGGTTGCAGCACCAGAAAATGCCGCCTCTAATGAATGCGCTATTTTCTTGGGTCGCTATGGGTTGCAATTTGCAGCGTGGGGGACCCACAACATTTGGGTCTCTCCACGCTGAGGATTCCAGTCAGCCAGCTGCCAAGTTGTACCTG
>JARQOC010000467.1:0-50000 GCA_033576535.1 Allobates femoralis | reverse complement strand
TTTTTTTTTAATGATAATGCTATTTAACTATTATAAACAAGTAAAAAAACTGTTCATTTACATTATAAAAGAAAATGTAAGAAACTTTTTTTTATTGATTTTCTTTGCAAGTAATGCATGTTGGCTTTGCTACCGAGTGTTCATCGCAAATGGGTTTCACACAAACCACACAAGACTTTCTAGTCTTACGTTGTTTTCACTTCAGGTCTCGGCAGACATAGCAACTACCAACAACAGGGGAGGGTCCACGACTACCATGAGGTATTTGAGGGTCAGTTGCTGCTTGCGATGCTACCATAATGCATCGTCCAAGCACCATTTCTACTGCACCTAGAAGAAAATGGTTTCTCATCATCATTCGGTTTGTACTACGATCTTCAATTGCAGGCATACACAGCTGATTTGTGAGATCTTTCAGGAACTTTCTTCATTGATCCTTTGCCCTGAAGCTTGGATTGTGTTCTCTGTAGATGATGTAGGATGCTAACCCAGTGACGTCAATCATATTGTAGAAAAATGCCAAAGTCCAACGTGATGTTCGTTGTTTCACAGTGTACTCTCCCAACATTTTATCCATAACATCAACGCCACCTTTTGTTTTGTTGTAGTATTTTATTATCTCTGGCTTGGCTACTAGTGTCTCTTCAACTTCTCCCGTCTTGTGCATAGATGATAGAAGCACGACTGATTTGTTCTTCTTTGGTACATATGAACAGACTGTTGCATCGTGATTGTAGGCAAAATTTGTCGAGTTTACAGGCCTTTCTTTGGCAGGCTGCATGTTGCTAGGTAGGAACCTTTTGTTTTTTCTCACTGTACCAACTAGTGTCATGTTCCAGGAGTTCAATACCTTAGCTAGTTCCATGGTTGTAAAGAAGTTATCGGTGGTGACATTTCTTCCAGAGCCTTTATACGAGCTCACTAGTTCCAATACTGTTCGTTCTCCAATGTTTACTTGTCGAGGACCATCAGTTGGTTTCCCAGTGTAGAGCTGACCTTGTAATGGGTAGGCATTTGATGAGTCACAAGCCCAGAAAATCTTTATGCCATATTTAGCTGGTTTTGAAGGTATATACTGGGTAAATTTAGTATGGCCTCTAAATGGAAATAATTGCTCGTCGACGGTGATACAATGATATGGCTTGTAGGCTCTCTCCAGATTACTGTTCAGCATTGTCCAGACGTCCCGTATTGGTGCAGCTTTATCTGTTTGCACACGTTCTGCACGTGTATTTTCGTAGTCAAATCTGATAAATCTGAGTATCATCTTGAAGCGGTCACGAGACATGGCTGCACGTATAAGAGGCAGAGCAGCAACATTCCACATTTCCTCCAGATTCTCTTTGCTGGCTCTGTGCACACCAGCAGCAATCAGTATGCCCAAAAATGCATGGAGTTCAGTTTCAGTAAATTGCTTGAATGTTTTTTGTGGTGGCCGTTCAGAAGAATCAGGAAAACATTGTACAAGTTCGTTGTTGTAAGCATCACAAACTCTCTTGGCCTTTCGATTCGTTTCCCGTAATATGATGTCACACATCTCGGGAGTCATGATTGACTTGAATAGCTCTTTTGCTGTATACAGGTTGCTGATTGCTGCAGGGCCATCTCTTTGTCGTAGGATATTACGAGATTTTGTTTGTGCATTTGTCAGTGGATCACTACACCATTGAGTTTTATCCTTAGCAGTCCAAATGTCGCCTGCACTTTGAGGCACAGAATCATCCTCAACACTTTCGTCTGAGTCGTATTCTTTTTCCTGCTCTATGACCATTTCTTGTTCAATGTCTGAATCTTCTTAAAAAACTTAATTGACAGCAACATAAGTGACCAGTAACAACACTGGCCAATAGATATCAGCATAACATTTGTAGCTGAATGAACTTTAGTTTCTGAAACCAAGTAAAGTTTTCCCACAGTGAAGGTATATATGACGGTACAATTGTACCTATGCAGCCTGTTAAGGTTGTAAAATTATGCAGCCTGACAAAGGTTAAAGAGGGCAGGTCTGTGTAGGGTATGTAAGAAATTCCAATGACCTTACAAATGCAATGCCTAATTATGTACAAAGGCCCATATATGCATTAGCAGAGGTCCCCAACTCCAGTCCTCAAGGCCCACTAGCATGTTTTCAGGATTTCCTTAGCATTTGACAGTTAAAATCATCAACCGTGCAGGAGACTGAATTATCAATTGTCAAATGCTAAGGAAATCCTGAAAACCTGGACTGTTAGTGGGCCTCAAGGTCTGGAGTTGGACGACATATGCATTAGAGCAGAGCCGGCCAAAGTTGATTTCAGAAAGAGCCGCAAACTGTTGTATGTGAAGGCCTTCAAACTATCAGATAAAAGTCTCTGAGCCTTTATATTTAGGCAGGAGCAGTCGACCATCTAATGTGTATGGAGACCTGCAGACTGGCTCTGACATATTATGTTGGGTAACTTAAAGGGAACCCGTCACTGTGACATTTAAACGTCTGCTCTTTCTGGGATTTTAGGTCCAGGGGGCCAGGGCTATCATTGACTGACAGCTGTGTTTATAGAAGAGTGCATACAAATATAACTGTCAATCACTGATTGAAAGTTATACTTATATGCACACTTATATAATCACAGCAGTCAGTCAATGATAGCCCTCTGCCCCTGGACCTAAAATCCCAGAAAGAGCAGAAGTTTAAATGTGATGGTGACGGGTACCCATTAAAAGGGTATTCCCATCTCCAAGAGCCTATCCCAATAGGTAGTAGGTGTAATATTATTAGCAAATACCTCCAATTAAATATTTAGTATAATTCTCCTGATATAGCCACATCTCTTACCTGATGTGCAGGGTGTTGTATCCATGGTTACATCCATCTCATATAGTGATAGCTAGTTAACCAGTTGTTCGTGGTCATAACCATGGATACCCAAGCTGTAATGCTCTGCACATGAGGTAAGAGAATGCTAGATTACCGTACTTGCCTTTCCCAAATTAAAAACTCATGCACCCTAAGACTATATGCCTACATTAAAAACGTAGGTGCAGATTTTTGTGTGTGATTTCAGGTTGGCTGTGAGAAAGTGACACCACACAAGAACGGCTTGTGTCCTATCCAACTCTGTGAAAAGGATAACAAATATATGTGCACGTGCTTATACCGTGGAGGGACCTGATCAGGGGGCAGCATGAGTGCTTTCAAAGCACTACTTTATTAGATTCAATGATTAAGTGCCTGTCAACTTTTGCTGGAACTGTTCTTACGCTCCTGACATAGCGAACTGTCAGAACTGGTGTAATGGTCTCCTCCTGTGGCTACAAGAGATACACAACCTCTTGCTCCTGACAAATGGAAGTGTCAGAACTGGTGGATGTCACATCAGGAGCATGAGCTGGTGTATCTCCTGTAGCCTATGGATGAGGCTATTATGCCAGTTCTGTACGTTAGGATCGAGAGGCTACGCATCTCCTGTAGCCTATGGATGAGGCTATTATGCCAGTTATGATAGTTCTGTACGTTAGGATCGAGAGGTTACGCATCTCCTGTAGCCTATGGATGAGGCCATTATGCTAGTTCTGTAAGTTAAGATAAAGAGGTTACGCATCTCCTATACCCGCTGGATGAGGCTATTATGCCAGTTATGATAGTTCTGTACGGTAGGATCAAGAGGTTACGCATCTCCTGTAGCCTATGGATGAGGCTATTATGCCAGTTATGATAGTTCTGTATGTTAGGACAGAGAGGTTATGCATCTCCTGTAGGCTTGAATGAGGCTATTATTCCAGTTCTGATAGTTCTCTATGGTAGGATCAAGAGGTTACGCATCTCCTGTAGCCTATGGATGAGGCTATTATGCCAGTTATGATAGTTCTGTATGTTAGGACAGAGAGGTTATGAATCTCCTGTAGGCTTGAATGAGGCTATTATTCCAGTTCTGATAGTTCTCTATGGTAGGATCGAGAGGTTATGCATCTCCTGTACCTGCTGGATGAGGCCATTATGCCAGTTCTGAAAGTTCTGTTAGGAGCGAGAGGTTAGGCATCTCCTGTAGCCTATGGATGAGGCTATTATGCTATAGTTCTGACGGTATTCTACGTCAGAAGCAAAAGAACCGCTCCAGCAAAAGTCGAGGGGGACTATAATCATTGATTATAATAAAGGTGTGGTTTGAAATTACTCATGCTGCCCCTCACCAGGTCACACCACAGTATAAGCATGTCCACATAAATTTCTATCATCCTTTTCACAGGATAAGATAGGGCACAAGGGTGTCATTTTCTCGGGGCCATGAATGACCTGAAATACAAAACTACAATTTAGGCCTGCTGTCTGAGGGCTGGAAATATGCACAAATACCTGCAGCAATAATTCACTTGCCACAGATTTTTCCGCATGAAAATCTGCAGCATTTATGCACAACAAAAATCCTCACTATGGGCACAACATTTGCAAAAGCCCATAAACTATGCTAGAAGTTTGCTGTGTTGCGGATTTGACACAATTCTGCAGCAAAACGTGGGCATAAGGGTTAAATCTAACAGAGCAGGCATTTTTATAGTAGGTAGGAAACTATATTAGTAATAAGCCAATGGCTATTGAAAGTGTGTGGGCATCCTATAAGATATCACCCACAGGTCTCATCCATTGCTTCTGGCAGCCATAAGTATAATGTCATACAGATCTACTTGGGGAAAAAATCTCTAGGTACAGAAATAAATGGACTGTGACTATAACAATAAGAACATGTATTGTATTGTATTGTATTGTACTGTGGTGAAAAGAGAAGGTAATAGGTAGGCTTTGTTAGTATCAGTCTATTGCTATGGCACGATTATTAAGGCACAGCTAACAATCAGAAGTGATGAAGCTTACTTGCCACAGAGCTTTTGGCAGGAAAAGTTCCCGAAGCCATCATAGTTATCCTTGTCTGTTCCACATAACACATCCCGAGAGTTTCCACCACAGTAGCACGCTGAGTGGGATCCAAAAACAAAACGTCAGTGGAAGAAATCAATTACACTTTCCAGAAAACACAACTTACTTCACAGGGATCTGTCACCAGCTTTTTGAGCAGCATAATGTAGAGAGAGAGAACCTGAGTTCAGTGATGTGTCAATTACTGTCTTGCTTAGTGTAGTTTTCAGAAAATCGCAGTAGATTAATAACTGGAGGACTGGTAAATCTCCTGCCATGTAGTCCTACATATTCAAGATCTGTGAATAATCTCATCCCCACCACTGATTGGCAGCTTTCTGTCTATGCACAGTGTACACAGAAAGCTGTCAGTGTTGTTGGTGAGCTTATACAGTATTGAAAACAATAACACAACATTTTTTTTTCAAAACGGCAGCAGCTAGCAGCCCAGTAAGTCATGTATAGTTAGAACAATGGTTATTACCCCTACATCATGTTGCTCTCAGATGTGGTAACAAAAAACCTGATGACAGATTCACTTTAAAATCTGCAGTTTTCAGTATGCAAACATCTGTTAAACATGCTATAATATAGTTAAGATGCTGTATACTGCATAGAACATGTCTGGGGATTGGTTGCTCTACTTAGGCTAAAATGAAACCACATTAGGAGGGAATTCTTCAACAGTTCTACTTTGGTCTCATCGGACCAGAGCACCTTCTTCCACTTGCTACCTGTGAACTTTACATGGTATATGGAAGAGGATATTCTGGCGAGTTTAACCTAAAGTAGATCTTTTTACCTAAACGTAAAACACTATGTGCGACATATATCTAAATACTGCACATCACCCTGAAAACACCATCATGGTGGTGGCAGCATCATGCTGTGGGGATGCTTTTCTATAGCAGGGACAGGGCAGCTGGTTAGAGTTGAGGGGAATATGGCTGGAGTGAAATACAGAGCAATGATGGAGGAAAACCTGGTAGAGGCTGCAAAAGACTTAAAACTGAAGCATAGGTTCATCTTGCAGCAGGACAATGACCCTAAACCTGCTGTGAAAGCTACAATGGGATGGTTTGGATTAAAGTATATTCATATGTTTGAATGGCCCGGTTTATGCTCTGACCTGAACCCCACAGTGAATCAAGACTGATAAAATACTGTCCACAGAGACTTTGCATTTCTGAACAAGAGCTAATCTGTAAAGAAGAATGCAGATACAGTGGGAGAAATAAGTATTTGATCCCTTGCTGATTTTGTAAGTTTGCCCTCTGACAAAGACATGAACAGTGTATAATTTTAAGAGTAGGTTAATTTTAACAGTGAGAGGCTGCCTTCACATTTGCCTTTTGAACGCAGCACACCAAACGCAGCAATGCGCTTGCGCACATGCTTTCCTATGTTTAACATGGGAATGCATGTGCCGGCATATGGCCGCATTTGCGTTCAGATGCGCATAATTTATGCGCCCTCCGACCGCACTCCAAACATATCATGTTGCATTTTTGTGCGTTCGCCGGCGCTTGTTTTATCTGCAAGCGCACAAACAATGTATTGAAGTCAATGGATCCGCAGTGTCCTCCGCATGACAGCGCAGGAGAACGCTGTGGATCTCATTGAAATCTCTCTCGGTGGCCGCCGGTAATCAGCGGCAGCCACCGGGAGATCAGCTAGAGCCGCCACTGATCTCCCGCCGGTGTCTGCGCGGGAGATTTGAAGACAGGGCTGATATGACAGCTGTTTAAATCTCCCGCGCCGACACCGAATAGGTGAGGTCGACGCGGGAGATTTGAAGCAGCGATCAGCTGTTTCTTATCTCCTGCACCAATATCACCCTATTCGGTGTCGGCGCGGGAGATTTAAACAGCTGTCATATCAGCCCTGTCTTCAAATCTCCCGCGCAGACACCGGCGGGAGATCAGCTGTGGCTGGGAGGAGGAGATCTCCACCGCTGATCTCCTCTTACCGCCCGCCCCCGAGACACCTGATTGGCTGCCCGGGGTGCATATTAATGTGAACACATGCGGAGATTCTCCGCTGCGTTCACATTAATATGGCTGCGTTTGCACTGTGTATGCGTCTGCATGCCATAAACATGCAGACACATACGCAAGTGTGAAGGCAGCCAGAGATAGAATTTCTAAAATAAAATCCAGAAAATCACGTTGTTTAAATTATATAAAGTTATTTGCATTTTGCAGAGATAAATAATTATCTGGAAAAAGGAAGGAATTCAGGCACCAATCAATCCGTGCAAATAGGGCTTATACACCATCCACTGCTGTCAACTGTGGCAGATGTCCGGTGTTGCTCTTTGAATTTTTATTCCATGTCAAAGTTACAGGGTGCAGGGAGGGAGGGAGTGCCAGGTCGGACGACGGTGACTCTCCCAAGTTTGGGTGGGCTCAGATAGAATCCTGTTTTGCTCCAGACGGTTCCTTAAGGGGATTGCTCACCTCCGAGGTGTTGTGTCCGGGGAGTGCAACCCCTCCTCTCGCTTCTATGCGAGCCATGCTCTCTCACTGGAGAGGTGGCTGAGTAGTGGATCTACTGCCCCCCAAATTAAACTCATTAGAGCCCTTTGCACATTCATCCCCTACTTAAATTTGGGAGGATGGGAGAGCGGGGGTGTGCTTTCTTGGCGACCTTCTCCACGGAGGGGAGATCCTACCCTTTGAAGTCCTCCGTTCGAAATTTCCTCTGACTGCCAATATGTTCTACCAATACCTAGAGATGAAACACTGTTTGTCGTCTTTTCCCTACCTCAGTGGGTTGGGTGACCTCTCAGGTATTCCCTTGCAATTTCAGACTTTTATCACAGCTGATTCCAGTCGTAAAAAAAGCACTTTCCTCATTATATAAAGACCTGATCCTTCCCCCTGCGCTTTCGAAGCTCAGTTAGATGACTAAGTGGGAGGTCGACTTAGGATTCTCAGCTACATGGGATGACTAGTGCGCAGCTATGGTGGGAGTTCAGAGGGCGACTAGATGTGTCAACCACCTTAAAAACGTAAAGAAAATACACCTTAGATGGCACCTCTTAACAGTATAGCTGGCTAAATTTAATCCTGACGCTTCCCAGCTATGTTGGAGACAGTGTGGAAGTAAGGGCACGCTTTCTCACATGTGGTGGACCTGTCCTAAAATAGCTGGGTATTGGGTGGTAGTTGAAAGTCTTGTTGGCTCGGTTACAGGGATCAGACAAACCCTACATCCTCAGTTCGCCCTTTTAAACATTGGTATAGATCAGGTCCCCAGGGAACTGAGAGGTGTGGTCTCATAAATACTTATAGCGTCTAGTTTGTGTGTGGCGGCAGGGTGGAAATCCTGCTAACCCCCAAGTTGAGTTATGTGGTAGCTAAGGTCAATTTCATTTTTCAACATGAATATTATTTAGCGTTGGACCTGAGAAGTAAACGTTCATCGCAAGAGAGCTGGAAGATTTGGGTGGTCACCCCCTTGACGCTCCTATTCCAGAGTTGAGAGGAACTGCTCACATACATCATTGTGCTCATATGTTTGACAGCTTGCATTTGTAGGACTTCTTCGCTCCCCCCTATGCTCTTTTCCCCCTCCTTCTCCCACCCCCTCCAGCCATTCAGTCTTCTTTAATTTGACTGGTATTGATGTTAAAATGTGTTCATTAAGGTTTATATTTACAATTTCAATCAAAATTTAAAGATAAAAAAAAGAAGCACATTAAAATCATGAAGTGGCCTAGTCGGTCTCCAGACCTTAATCCCATAGAAAAACTCATGGAGGGATCTGAAACTCCAAGTTTCCAAGTGACAGACTCAAAATCTTAATGATTTAGAGATGATCTGTAAAGATGAGTGGACCAAAATTCCTCCTGACATGTGCACAAACCTCATCATCAACTACAAAAAAGTGTGACTGCTGTGCTTGCCAACAAGGGTTTTTCCACCAAATATTACCGTATATACTCGTGTATAAGCCGAGTTTTTCAGCCCAAAAATTGGGCTGAAAAGTCCCCCCTCGGCTTATACACGGGTCATACGGTATGCTGTGTGGGGGGGGGCTGTGACCGGGGGCTGGAGGAGGCAGGAGGGGGCCGCGGTGACCGCATGCGGTCACGTGGGGCCGCCTCATTAGTGCAATGAATATGCACGGCATCCCCCCGTCCATCAGCGGCGGGGGGATGCCGTGCATATTGCACTGCACAGCCCCCCTCCTTAATATGGCTCCCCCGGTAGTAATAAACAGCCCCCCCTCCTTATCACGTCCCCCCCAGGCTGCGGCAGCTGTTAAAATAACAAACACTGTATACATCACCTTCCGACGCAGCTCTCCGCTCCTCCGGTCCTGTGCCCTCCGCTCGCCGGCTTCTTCTTCCTTGATGTGCCGGTGTCATGTGACCGGGCGCAGGAGATGACGTCATTTCCTGCGCGCGGTCACAGAAGTCGGCACATCAAGGAAGAAGAAGCCGGCGAGCGGAGGGCACAGGACCGGAGGAGCGGAGAGCTGCGTCGGAAGGTGATGTATACAGTGTTTGTTATTTTAACAGCTGCCGCAGCCTGGGGGGGACGTGATAAGGAGGGGGGGCTGTTTATTACTACCGGGGCTGCTGGATACTACACTGGGGCTGCAATACCACTGGGGCTGCTGTATATAGGGGCTGCAGTACCACTGGGGCTGCAATACCACTGGGGCTGCTGTATACAGGGGCTGCAGTACCACTGGGGCTGCAATACCACTGGGGCTGCTGTATACAGGGGCTGTATACTACCACTGGGGCTGCTGTATATAGGGGCTGCAGTACCACTGGGGCTGCAATACCACTGGGGCTGCTGTATACAGGGGCTGTATACTACCACTGGGGCTGCAATACCACTGGGGCTGCTGTATATAGGGGCTGCAGTACCACTGGGGCTGCAATACCACTGGGGCTGCTGTATACAGGGGCTGTATACTACCACTGGGGCTGCAATACCACTGGGGCTGCTGTATATAGGGGCTGCAGTACCACTGGGGCTGCAATACCACTGGGGCTGCTGTATACAGGGGCTGTATACTACCACTGGGGCTGCAATACCACTGGGGCTGCTGTATATAGGGGCTGCAGTACCACTGGGGCTGCAATACCACTGGGGCTGCTGTATACAGGGGCTGTATACTACCACTGGGGCTGCAATACCACTGGGGCTGCTGTATATAGGGGCTGTATACTACCACTGGGGCTGCAATACCACTGGGGCTGCTGTATATAGGGGCTGCAGTACCACTGGGGCTGCAATACCACTGGGGCTGCTGTATACAGGGGCTGTATACTACCACTGGGGCTGCTGTATATAGGGGCTGCAATACCACTGGGGCTGCAATACCACTGGGGCTGCTGTATATAGGGGCTGCTGTATACACCACTGGGGCTGCAATACCACTGGGGCTGCTGTATACAGGGGCTGCAATACCACTGGGGCTGCAATACCACTGGGGCTGCTGTATATAGGGGCTGCTGTATACACCACTGGGGCTGCAATACCACTGGGGCTGCTGTATATAGGGGCTGCAATACCACTGGGGCTGCTGTATATAGGGGCTGCAATACCACTGGGGCTGCTGTATACAGGGGCTGCAATACCACTGGGGCTGCAATACCACTGGGGCTGCTGTATATAGGGGCTGCTGTATACAGCACTGGGGCTGCAATACCACTGGGGCTGCTGTATATAGGGGCTGCAATACCACTGGGGCTGCTGTATATAGGGGCTGCAATACCACTGGGGCTGCAATACCACTGGGGCTGCTGTATACACCACTGGGGCTGCAATACCACTGGGGCTGCTGTATACAGGGGCTGCAATACCACTGGGGCTGCAATACCACTGGGGCTGCTGTATATAGGGGCTGCTGTATACACCACTGGGGCTGCAATACCACTGGGGCTGCTGTATATAGGGGCTGCAATACCACTGGGGCTGCAATACCACTGGGGCTGCTGTATATAGGGGCTGCAATACCACTGGGGCTGCAATACCACTGGGGCTGCTGTATATACGGGCTGCTGTATACACCACTAGGGCTGCAATACCACTGGGGCTGCTGTATATAGGGGCTGCAATACCACTGGGGCTGCTGTATATACCACTGGGGGCTGCTGTATATTATACTGCTGGGGCCTGTATACCACTGCTGGGGGCTGTATACCTGTGCTGGGGTCCACCCTCGGCTTATACGCGAGTCAATAGATTTTCCCAGGTTTTGGGGGCAAAAGTAGGGGGGTCGGCTTATACACGGGTCGGCTTATACACGAGTATATACGGTAAGTCTTGTTTGCCAGAGGGAGCAAATAATTATTTCTCTCGCAAAATGCAAATAACTTTATATAATTTAGACAATGTGATTTTCTGGATTTTATTTTTGATATTTTCACACTTAAAATTAACCTACCCTTGAAATTATAGACTGTTCCTGTCTTTGTCAGTGGGCAGACTTACAAAATCAGCAAGGGATCAAATAATTTCCCCCACTGTAAATTCAGCCTCTATGTGCAAAGCTAGTAGAGACATACCTCAAAAGACTTACAGCAGTAATAGTAGGGAAAGGTTGTTTTATAAAGTATTGATATAGGAGCCCTGAATGCAAAGGCACAAAACAATTTTTAAATTAATATTTAAAAAAAAAAAACATGCATCATTTCCTTTACACTTCATAAACAATTGCTACTTTATGATGGTATGTTACATGAAATCCAAATGCAATACATTTAAGAAGTTTGTGGGTGTAATGTGAAAAAAATGTGGAAAAGTTCACAGAGTACAAATACTTTTTCAATGCGCTGAACATAGCTGTGTGCATATATTGTCACATAAGTCAATTAATACCTTCAACTAGAAAGAGAATATATAGCTTTAGAACATATGTATGTCTATTTAAATATTAGCATGTAGCAAGAAATTAAATGGGTTGTCTCCTAAAGTCACCTTCTCCATATCCTTTGCTAGAGCAAATGATCCGCATAGAAAGGGTCTCGCACGCAAGACACCCCATGAATAGGTCAGAATGGAAAGTCGCCTTGTTAGGAATGAGAATGTCCATCCAAACGCAACTTCCCCCAATGACAGGTTAGCTAAAGGCACTAATTCAAGACAAATCCTCTAAGTAAATGAACAAAAAGACTGGAAACACACTGTCCGAGTGACATGTGAGTTACTCACATGAGTTTCGGATCATTCACCCAGAACGACCCCTGCCTCTTTGGACGGGATACTATCAGTGGTATGTTTTTCTATGTAACTCCACTGCTCCCATCTACAGAGGGGGAGGCCATCCCTGGTGAATGATCCGAGACTTACGTGAGTAACTGGCATGTCACTCGGACAGTGTGCTTCCAGCCTAATAAGCAATGTAATATTCTCCAAAGTGTTTGCATTCATTTGATGGTATTAAGTCCAAATGACAGACTCAATAGTCAAAAGAGCTGCAATGGAGACTTTGAAATGCTATATTAGGGGCTACATTTCCGTGTTATAAATCGGACACAATAAGCCAAAGAAAAAAAGATTAAGCACTATAATAATGTTCTGCTACCATAGTAACGCATTTATAAAAATATAAGAATGGTTATTCAGAGACTTTAAAACAATTAACTTTCATTTTAATAGCACTTTCAATATTACATAAGAGACAGTGCAAGTTCAAACATCATTTTAGAAATAAAAGAACACGCATATAAATATACTGTTTAGTAGATCTGCATAACACCCACGTGTAGCTATATGTTACCACTCAGTAAATATTAATGCATATACCCAAAGGTCACACCAGTCAAGTTTCCTACCTTGATGTATAATCTGCTGGCAAGGCTGGCACTTCCCGGCATGGCACACCTGATTACAGTTGTGTTCCCCACAGTTCAATGGATTTCCACAAACATTTGCACAGTGCATAGTAGAGGACTGCCCGCAGCGAACAGACTGACTGCAAAACAAGCCAGAGTATTAAGGAAGAGAAACTTACAACTAAAAAGACTTAAAGCCATGTCACACCTGGCGACGTCGGCGGCGATATTATAGGCGAGGCGGGGAAGTGGCCTATCGCCGCCAACGCGTCGCCCTATGTAACTGGGTGAGGGCGACGCATTCGACTGGTCGCCAGGTTTCACAGCAGCGCTGTGAAACCAGGCGGCCGATATGGGCCGATGTGTACACATCGCCCCATGTAAACGGCCGCCGGAGACCTGACAGGCGATGGGAGCCATAGGCTCCCATTGTACTGCATCGCCGCCGCCTGTCAGCTCTCCGATGCCTCGCCGGAGGTGTCACCCCGTGTAAATGGTGGGCGGCGAAGCTGGCGGGGTGCCAAAGGCGTGAGTGCGCCCGCCAGTCGCCGCCAACATCTCCGGCAAAGTGGTACCGTGTGACGGTACCCTAAGACAGTCATAGTTCATTCTAGAAAAGATGTGTATCTGAAAATTATTAATACACGGTGTCCCTGAAGAGAATTACTTTTTTCTTTAATTTACGCTTCACTTAAGTAGTTTCAGAAAATGTTGGTTATGGTTACAGGTTACAAAGCAGCTAGTTTACCCATAGCAAAGAGATTGGGTGTTAAAGTTCACAAGACAGCCACTGTAATCATTTTACATTGCACGCTATCATTTCACTAGCCTTTGAATAAGACGTGTTATCAGGTCTGAAGTGGCCGGTTTTTGCATTTATGGTATTCCTGCTGCCTCAGAGTAGTCAGCTTTTTTCTACAGCTCTAGTGTGTAAATATTATAGTCTGTACCAGCTTTGTATCCAAAAAGAGAAAAGAAAAGGGTGACTTCCTGCACTGCCGATGGAAACACCAGGAAATATCCAGTTGATGGGAAAAGCTTTATTGGTCTACGCATTTCATAGCTATCCTGCTACTTCTTCAGGACCAGAATCATGTATGTCGCCATTTTCCCTTCTCTTCTTGGATACACAGCTGGCTGCTGCAGCCATTACGTGCTTTGAAGTGGTTGTGTCTCGCACAACCCCACAAGGTGAGCCTAAACTCGTCAATCTTCCTTTATTTTAGCAAGACCCTATTTGCACTTCCTTCCCTTATTGACATTATGGCCTGTACAAGAGGACGTAGTCTTCAGGCTGCTCTGCATAATTACCCTGTAAGCCAAGACCCTTTAGAAAGGCCAGAAAAGATACCAGATTGGGAGCACTGAAGTACCATGACTCTAAGGCCGGAATGAGAAATTAAAGAATAGTTCAGGGCGCAGCGGATAATAAAATGAGATCAAAAACTGCCCACTTTTCGCTTCTTGACTGCTCGCCTTAGAAGCTTATCCACACAACATATTGTTGCCGTCTAAGGGCCTTTTCACATCAGCGTTTTTTTCAAATCGCGGCAGATGCGGTGAAAAAAACCGCATCTGCCTCGATTACCGCATACCGGCTACACTTGCGGCACGGTTGCGGCGCGATTGCGGTAAACGCCATACAATGTATAGGCGGACTTGCGGCAGGTGCGGCAAGTGCGGTTTTGGCACTTGCGGCCGCGAAAAAAAACGCGGCTGACAGCATTTTTTTTCGCAGTCGCACCTACCGCAAGTGCCAAAACCGCACTTGCCGCAAGTCCGCCTATACATTGTATGGCGTTACCGCAATCGCGCCACAACCGTGCCGCAAGTGCAGCCGGTATGCGGTAATCGCGGCAGATGCGTTTTTTTCACCGCATCTGCCGCAATTTGAAAAAAACGCTGATGTGAAAGGGCCCTAAAGGCCACTTTACACACACAGATATCTGAGTCCAATATCTGAACAGATCTCTGGTTGCAGTGAAATCATGGATACATTGCTCCATGTTGTACACAGCCACAAAATGGAGCAATATGTCCATGATTTCACTGCAACCAGAGATCTGTTCAGATATTGGACTCAGATATCTGGTGTGTGTGAAGTGGCCTTAAGAGGTCTCTTAACGATTTCCACTATTATGATTTGTCTCACTTAAGGCATTTTATACATTGAGATATAACAGTACAGAGTTCGTTAATGGGGTGAATACTGAATACTAGAATGAGATATGTCACACTCAAAAAAACAACACTTGTGTTCTAAGGATCAGCAACATAACATTAATTACATTCCCATATTACTCTTCACACTGTCATATGTCACGACTCGGATGCCAAGGAAAACAAATGCACACGATCTCCATATGGTCATTAGGTTGTGGAGACAGCATGGATGGGGAACGCTTGAGAAGCCATATTAAAAGTGACCAACAGTCTTAAAACAGTCTGTCTCTCTAGGCCAGGGGTGGGCAACTGCGGTCCTCTAATCTAGAGCCATCAACTGTGCATATGTTAAGGATTTCTGAGGTTGGAATCATCACCTGTGCATGTGACTAAATTACCACCTGTGCAAGGTGTATTAAGGAAAGCCTGAAAACATGCACTGCTGGAGGCTCTTCAAGACTGGAGTTGCCCATCCCTGCCCTAGGATTATACTCTGGTGACTTCTCCATAAGTCACAAATATCCAATCTGTGAGGCACTCCACCAATCAGCTGTATTCTTCAGAATGCAAACAGCAAGCAGGGGCCCCGCTTTTACCGCGACTGCTGCATTTTTCACAAAACCCTAGTGTGAAAAGGCCCTTAGTGTGACGGGGTGTTTAGGTAAAGGTTAACAATCAGAGGTTGTATTGTGATGCCAATCGATCTACATGAACACTCCCAAAGGATAAGCCTAGAAAAACCTACTAATGCACAGAAGAAGCAGCTCTACAATTTTAGTAAGGACTAAAGAGAACTAAAGAAAGTCCTTAAGTACTTAAACTTTTGTTTTCTGGGGAGAAGGTTTTGAGAGAGTGTAATGTATTGAATATAAAAATATATTGCAATCTGAGAGTCCTCAGTGGTTGATACCTTTTAATGGCGAACTGAAAAGATGGTAAACAAAGCAACCACTGAGGACTCTCAGATTGCAATATATTTTTCTATATCTACTGGCTAAGGGCCCTTTCACATCAGCGTTTTTTTAAATTTGCGGCAGATGCGGTGAAAAAACCGCATCTGCCGCATAACGGTTCCACTTGCGGCACGGTTGCGGTTTTTTCCATAGGAAGTATAGGGGGACTTGCGGCAGATGCGGCAAGTGCGGTATTGCACTTGCGGCAGGTGCGGCAGAGAAAAAAACCGCGGCTTACTGCGGTTTTTTTCTCTGCCGCACCTGCCGCAAGTGCAATACCGCACTTGCCGCATCTGCCGCAAGTCCCCCTATACTTCCTATGGAAAAAACCGCAACCGTGCCGCAAGTGGAACCGTTATGCGGCAGTTGCGGCAGATGCGGTTTTTTCACCGCATCTGCCGCAAATTTAAAAAAACGCTGATGTGAAAGGGCCCTAACACGGTATAAATATTCTTTGTATTTGATATACGAATAAAGCATGCAGAAATCTAAGACCTCTTACCAAACATTTAAATGTGAAATTTCATTACCAAATTGTTGCTTATAAGTATACAATAAAATGCCGTTTACACACTCACCTGGTTCTCCCACATTCACAGGCTTTTGTCACAAAGGCAGGACATGAAGGACAGGGTCCAGGGTGACACAGGCTAGGAGAAAAAGGAAACACCAATGACGAAGATTCTAGTCATGCCTAGTTATGAAACAAATGCAGTACTCACAGTATAACACAGTGATAAAGCAGTGATCAGAAGGCTCTGCACAGGGCTCCCAGGCATTAGACACTTGTATAAGTCCTATGTACAGTAATGGGAATCCACTAGCCAGTGTTTCCACAACCTTCTGTCTGTAGTACAGATTTACTAAGCTAAATTAAACAATTCTAGCCCATTTTGTGCCAAATGTCTGTCATACTACACTATGTGTTTTTGACACTGTTTCCCTGGCTCGATCAGGAAATATGACTGCATGGGAAGGCCCCTTTCACATCAGCGGTGAAAAAAACGCAACTGCAGCCGATTACCGCATAATGGCCTCACTTGCGGCAAGCCCCATACAATGTCTATGGGGCTTGCGGTAAGTGTGCGGCAAATGTAGTTTTGGCACTTGCGGCAGCAAAAAAAAAAAACAAAAACGCGGCTGACCGTGGTTTTTTCGCAGCCGCTACTGTCGAAACCGCAACTACAGCACACGTGCCGGACCTGTCGCAAGCCCCATAGACATTGCATGGAGCTTGCCGCAGGTGAACCGCAAGCGCAAATTTTAACCCCACGCATTCCAATTCACCAAACAATTTTGGCCCTGTCTATATAATGGGGAAAAAGTGACAGTTACCAGTTCACAGTTGTGAATGAGAGGGGCTTAATGACAGCACCAAAGACTAACAGCATATACCAGCATATAGTCACTAAGGTGGGGCCCTGACATGGAATATTCACCACGCACGGGGACATGTATACACACCACATGCACACAAAGAGTAACAGCTAAGGTGGAGCCCCAACATTGCATACTCACCACGCACCTGAACACAAACACACACACAACACAGAGACACACACCACACAGACACACACATACACACCCTATAGGGACACATGCACTCACCCCACAGGGACATACACATACACACGACACAGACACAGACACAGACACAGACACACACACACACACACACACACACACACACCCACCCCACAGGAACACACAGACCCCATAGGGATGGACACACACCACAGAGACACCCATCCCCCCACAAAAAACACACACCACAGGGACCTCCCCACAGGGACTCACGCACACCACTGGGACACACACACCCCAGGGACACACACACCACACAGACAGACACAGATATGCACAAATCGCCTCACACAACTCGCCTCATACGTCTGGTATCTCTCATTTCCAAAAATAAACGTGATTAAAAACAGCCAATATGCAACACATGTGTGAGGTAACATATACTGCCCAGCCGGGGGGAGGGTTTACTGTTGGCTGGAGATTTATTAGGCTGAATATAGCAATCAATCACAGCTCAGCTTCTATTTTCCTACAGGTAATTAATATCACATATTAAAATTCTATTTTGTTATAGCCAACAGCAGTTATTTATTAACCAGGGCGTAGCCGGGTAGCACAGCTAGTATTATATAAAGTCATTACAAACAGAGTGATCTATTTCAAGTGTGTGTTTCTGTAAATGTTGATGATTATGGCTTACAGCCAATGAAAAGCCAAAGGTTATTATCTCAGGAATTTAAAGTAGGAAAGATGAAGGATCTGAGGGATAAAATATTACCTAAATAGGTATCAGAGGCTTCACCTTGTGTGGTTGTGAGAGTCACAACCACTATAAAAGCATATCACGACTGCTGCAGTCCCCAGCGTGGTGTACATAGAGTAGGGAGGATGAAGGGTTAAAAACTGCACTGCAGTATTCCACGAAACGTCAAAGGGTGAATGTAATATTGATTAGTTGAACACGTTTCATGGCTCCCTGGCCCCTTCCTCAGGAAGAATTAATGTCATATTGCCATGTTTCAGGGAGTTTCTGGGAGTCCTGAAACACATTGACTAAATCAATATTCTAATCATCACCCTTTGATGTCTAGTGGAATGCAGCAATGTGGTTTATAACCCTTCATCCTCCCTACTTTAATTTTCTGAGATAATGACCTTTGGACAATAATCAACATTTACAGAAAAAAAAAACACTTGAAATAGATCACTCTGGGTGTAATGACTATATAATATATGTGTTCCACTTTATTTATCTAGTTGCTGAAATAAATTAACTCTGATTATATTCTAATTAATTGAAATGCACCTGTAGATTTGGGTAGACATCTGACAGACAATAATAGCTTTGTCCTAGATGGTTATGGCAAATAAGCATATTCTTGAGATCACAGGTTTTTCAGCCATGATTTAAGAGATAACAGAACAACATTGCCATTACAAGGAGGTTTTGACAAACCGTACCTCACAGCTCAAAATACATCACTACTACCTTGGCGTCATGTGGTACAGTCTCCCTACTTTCAGCAAAAGTGACGTTCCGCACCCCTGGAGTTACATAATGTCATCTTGGCACAATTTTACACAAACACCCACTGTCCACACAGGCAGGCATAGGGAGGAACAGAGAAGTGAGAAAGGGTGGCTCACCCGACCACCGGCAGGGCACAACACTCAACCCACAACCCTGACAGGCCAAGATACCCAGCCAGCCCAGTAGGACTGACACCAGTTCCTCATTAAATAGAAGCTCAGAAAATTAACGGGATTATATCAGGCTAGACACCAGCCCCGGTAGAATGTAATGTAAAAATAAGAACAGACATGTTCATTTGTAGACCGATATAAAAGAGCAGCCCAAGGTTAAATTGGAACTTAATTGTCTTAAGGGCACACTAGACAAAACACTATATACACAATGGATATACATATATGATGGTCAGGTATGCAAATACAGGTGGTGCTACAATAAGTAAAATTAGATGATACATAAATCAGCCCCCCTGAGGAGGCTGACGAAACACATGTTGGGGGTCTGCGCTAAGCACATCTGCCTCCGTGCATTAGCTTTTGTAACTTAATATTGGTAAGCTTGTTTTATTTATTTTTGACAGTAAATTATACTGGGTGGTTGCGATACAATTAGATATTGTGTAAATCAAAGAGACAGTGTATGGTCATATACTTCTAATTGTAGTAATATATACCTGCTATGGAGGGTTGAGTAATTTCACCCCAATTTCTGTTATCTACTATATAATTGTCCAATAGCCACTTTACACATACCAACATCATTCCGATGTTGGATACAACGGCACGGGAGCACGCATTTTTTGGGAAGAATTCCAAGATCGCATAGGAGATGTTACACAGCGCGATATCGGCAGGCAACGCCACTGCGATGTGTACGCCCCCTTGTACAGCCGACCCAGGAACGACCATTTAACATGGGAGAGAACAGGGGAAGTTATACTCCACATCGTTGTTGGGCTTTCAGACAGCACGATCCTGCCACATCGTCCATCCAATGTCGGGCAGTTGGAGAGCCTGCTAATTTCTTCCCAGATATCGCTTTGGCATCATTCTTGCATCGCATTGGACATTTACACCATACAACGCACGAACGATATCGGGGCCAACGCACGAATCACGTGACTTTTTAATCGGAGTTGGACGCCGATATCGGGACGTGTAAAGTGGCCATAAGGGTTTTTTGAGTCTGTCCGTCGCCGAAATCACGCGCCAGACACAGGCCGCTCATTGGCATCCATCCTGCACCTTCCCCGCCATCAGCCTGCCCCGCCGGCTCCATCCTGCTTTGCTGGCACCATCCTGCTCCACTCGCAACTATCCTGCCCCCCACCACCATCCTGACCCCCCATCTCCATCCTGCCCCGCCCCCCCACTATCCTGCTCCTCCGGCTCCATCCTGCTCCCCTCCCCCGCCACCATCCTGCCCCCCTCCCCCGCCACCATCCTGCTCCTCTGGCTCCATGCTGCCCCGCTCGCTCCATCCTGCCCCCCGCCTCCATCTTGCCCCCTTCCGGCTCCATCCGCCCCCTCCCGCCACCCCCCCCTGTCCCGCTCATTCTCCCCCCCCCCGTCCTATCCTGCCCCCCTTCCATCTGCCCCCAGCAGTTAGCGGTCATGTGACCGATCAGCTGATCGGTTTTCCCAGGCAACGACAGGTCCTAAAGGCCTGTAGGACCTAGAAGACGGAGGTGGAGCGAGGCGGCGGCCAGGTGAGTATCCTCGCTGAGGATTTTAAAATTTTTTACATTTACTGTGAAGGAGCGGGGGGCCGCGGGGAGCAGAGTATCGCCATATACCATAGTGCTGCTATATATGGGCTATTATGTACCGCCATATACCATAGCGCTGCTGTACATGTACTGTAATGTACGGCCATATACTATAGTGCTGCTATACATGTACTGTAATGTACCACCATATACCATAGCGCTGCTATACATGTACTGCCATATACCATAGCGCTGCTCAACATGTACTGTAATGTACTGCCATATACTATAGTGCTGCTATACATGTACTGTAATGTACCACCATATACTATAGTACTGCTATACATGTACTGTAATGTACTGCCATATAACATAGCGCTGCTATACATGTGCTGTAATGTACCGCTATATACCATAGTGCTGCTCTACATGTACTATAATGTACCGCCATATACTATAGCGTTGCTATACATGTACTGTAATGTACCGCCACATACCGTAGCACTGCTGTAGATGTACTGTAATGTACCGCACTATACTATAGTGCTGCTATACATGTACTGTAATCTACCGCCATAAACTATAGTGCTGCTATACATGTACTGTAATGTACCACCATATACCATAGCGCTGCTATAAATGTACTGTAATGTACCGCCATATACCATAGCGCTGCTATACATGTACTATAATGTACCGCCATATATCATAGCACTGCTATACATGTACTGCCATATACTATAGTGCTGCTATATTTGTACTATAATGTACCGCCATATACCATAGCGTTGCTATACATGTGCTCTCATGTACCGCCATATACCACTGTGCTGATTTTATATATATATATATATATATATATATATATATATATATATATATATATATATATATATACACACGCACTATATATACAGTTAGGGCCAGAAATATTTGGACAGTGACACAAGTTTTGTTATTTTAGCTGTTTACAAAAACATGTTCAGAAATACAATTATATATATAATATGGGCTGAAAGTGCACACTCCCAGCTGCAATATGAGAGTTTCCACATCCAAATCGGAGAAAGGGTTTAGGAATTATAGCTCTGTAATGCATAGCCTCCTCTTTTTCAAGGGACCAAAAGTAATTGGACAATGGACTCTAAGGGTTGCAATTAACTCTGAAGGCGTCTCCCTCGTTAACCTGTAATCAATGAAGTAGTTAAAAGGTCAGGGGTGGATTCCAGGTGTGTGGTTTTGCATTTGGAAGCTGTTGCTGTGACCAGACAACATGCGGTCAAAGGAACTCTCTATTGAGGTGAAGCAGAACATCCTGAGGCTGAAAAAAAAGAAAAAATCCATCAGAGAGATAGCAGACATGCTTGGAGTAGCAAAATCAACAGTTGGGTACATTCTGAGAAAAAAAGGAATTGACTGGTGAGCTTGGGAACTGTAAAAGGCCTGGGCGTCCACGGATGACAACAGTGGTGGATGATCGCCGCATACTTTATTTGGTGAAGAAGAACCCGTTCACAACATCAACTGAAGTCCAGAACACTCTCAGTGAAGTAGGTGTATCTGTCTCTAAGTCAACAGTAAAGAGAAGACTCCATGACAGTAAATACAAAGGATTCACATCTAGATGCAAACCATTCATCAATTCCAAAAATAGACAGGCCAGAGTTAAATTTGCCGAAAAACACCTCAAGAAGCCAGCTCAGTTCTGGAAAAGTATTCTATGGACAGATGAGACAAAGATCAACCTGTACCAGAATGATGGGAAGAAAAAAGTTTGGAGAAGAAAGGGAACGGCACATGATCCAAGGCACACCACATCCTCTGTGAAACATGGTGGAGGCAACGTGATGGCATGGGCATGCATGGCTTTCAATGGCACTGGGTCACTTGTGTTTATTGATGACATAACAGCAGACAAGAGTAGCCGGATGAATTCTGAAGTGTACCGGGATATACTTTCAGCCCAGATTCAGCCAAATGCTGCAAAGTTGATTGGACGGCGCTTCATAGTACAGATGGACAATGACCCCAAGCATACAGCCAAAGCTACCCAGGAGTTCATGAGTGCAAAAAAGTGGAACATTCTGCAATGGCCAAGTCAATCACCAGATCTAAACCCAATTGAGCATGCATTTCACTTGCTCAAATCCAGACTTAAGACGGAAAGACCCACAAACAAGCAAGACCTGAAGGCTGCGGCTGTAAAGGCCTGGCAAAGCATTAAGAAGGAGGAAACCCAGCGTTTGGTGATGTCCATGGGTTCCAGACTTAAGGCAGTGATTGCCTCCAAAGGATTCGCAACAAAATATTGAAAATAAAAATATTTTGTTTGGGTTATGTTTATTTGTCCAATTACTTTTGACCTCCTAAAATGTGGAGTATTTGTAAAGAAATGTGTACAATTCTTACATTTTCTATCAGATATTTTTGTTCAACCCTTCAAATTAAACGTTACAATCTGCACTTGAATTCTGTTGTAGAGGTTTCATTTCAAATCCAATGTGGTGGCATGCAGAGCCCAACTCGCGAAAATTGTGTCACTGTCCAAATATTTCTGGCCCTAACTGTATATATATATATATATATATATATATATATATATATATATATATATATATATATATATATAGTTCACTCACGTTGACTAAACAAGTTTTGTCAGTCACAGTATGTCAACTACATACATATTCTAGATTACCCGATGCGTTAGAATCGGGCCACCATCTAGTGCTATAATAATTATGCAGTGTATAGTTATTTTTCATATACAGTGTTCACATTTCCTGTTATTGGGAAGCTAAGGTATGTTCCTATTCCTTTCATATATAAATTATGTCCTTATAGAGGATTGTGACACAGTTTCAACACTGCTACTTGTACATGCATATACTGTGTTGGTGTATCTTGAATACTAGTACTTATATCCCAAATATATGGGTGGTTTTGAACCTTATCTACCTTATTTGTCACTTTTCAACCTGCAATAACCTATATACTTGTAAAAGGATTGTGCTGTTGGTGTATGTGCCCTTCTCTTCCTTTAAACACTATTTCTTGGTTTTGTATGCTTTTCTAAAATCAATACCAATATTATGTTCACCTGCTCCTAATAAATTAAGCACTTGCAAAGTTACTGGTGTGATGGTGGGGTTACACGTCCCGATATCGCGGCGATATCGGAGGCAACGCCGCGGGAGCGCGCATTTTTTGAGCGCTTTTCCCGATATCGCATCGGCGGTTTACATGCTGCGATATCGGGAAACAACGTCCCTCCGATGTGTACGCCCACCAACCCAGTAACGACCATTTAACATGGGAGTTAATGGGTGAGGTGCGAGTACACATCGGAGTTGGGCTGTCACACGCAGCGATGCTGGTACAACGGCCTTGCGATATCGGGAGTTGAATAGTTCTGCTATTCAACTCCGATATCGTTTTGGCATCGTTCCAGCATCGCGTTGTACGCTAAAACAGTACAACGCGCACACGATATCGGCTCCAACTCGCGACCCACGTGACTTTTTGTCGGAGTTGGGTCGGAGTTGGACGCCGATATCGCGGCGTGTAAACCCACCATCAGAGTTCTCTATTAGGCTAGGGTCACACATACCAGCCTTTTTTGCTTCAGGTCCGTTTTTGTAGCAAAATTTAGCAAAACTGATCCGTTACATGTTGCACATGCAATTTTCAAAAAACGCATGCATTTTTATGCAGCACAAAAGAAGCTGCTAGCAGTGTAGGAGACGCATGCGTTAACACATGGCACATATAGGCACCATGTGTTAACGCATGTGTTAACACATGCATTTTGTGACAAAAAATTACTACCGTATATACTCGTGTATAAGCCGACCCGTGTATAAGCCGACCCCCCTACTTTTGCCCCCAAAACTTGGGAAAACCTATTGACTCGTGTATAAGCCGAGGGTGGACCCCAGCACAGGTATACAGCCCCCAGCAGTGTGGTATACAGGCCTCCCCAGTGGTAATATACAGCAGCCTCCCCAGTGGTAATATACAGCAGCCTCCCCAGTGGTATATACAGCATCCCTAAAGGTATATACAGCAGGCCCCAGAGGCATATACAGCAGGCCCCAGAGGCATATACAGCAGGCCCCAGAGGTATACAGCAGGCCCCAGGGTATATACAGCAGGCCCCAGGGTATATACAGCAGGCCCCAGGGTGTATACAGCAGGCCCCAGGGTGTATACAGCAGGCCCCAGGGTGTATACAGCAGGCCCCAGGGTGTATACAGCAGGCCCCAGGGTGTATACAGCAGGCCCCAGGGTGTATACAGCAGGCCCCAGGGTGTATACAGCAGGCCCCAGGGTGTATACAGCAGGCCCCAGGGTGTATACAGCAGGCCCCAGGGTGTATACAGCAGGCCCCAGGGTGTATACAGCAGGCCCCAGGGTATATACAGCAGGCCCCAGGGTATATACAGCAGGCCCCAGGGTATATACAGCAGGCCCCAGGGTATATACAGCAGGCCCCAGGGTATATACAGCAGGCCCCAGGGTATATACAGCAGGCCCCAGGGTATATACAGCAGGCCCCAGGGTATATACAGCAGGCCCCAGGGTATATACAGCAGGCCCCAGGGTATATACAGCAGGCCCCAGGGTATATACAGCAGGCCCCAGGGTATATACAGCAGGCCCCAGGGTATATACAGCAGGCCCCAGGGTATATACAGCAGGCCCCAGGGTATATACAGCAGGCCCCAGGGTATATACAGCAGGCCCCAGGGTATATACAGCAGGCCCCAGAGGTATATACAGCAGGCCCCAGGGTATATACAGCAGGCCCCAGGGTATATACAGCAGGCCCCAGGGTATATACAGCAGGCCCCAGGGTATATACAGCAGGCCCCAGGGTATATACAGCAGGCCCCAGGGTATATACAGCAGGCCCCAGGGTATATACAGCAGGCCCCAGGGTATATACAGCAGGCCCCAGGGTATATACAGCAGGCCCCAGGGTATATACAGCAGGCCCAGGGTATATACAGCAGGCCCCAGGGTATATACAGCAGGCCCCAGAGGTATACAGCAGGCCCCAGAGGTATACAGCAGGCCCCAGAGGTATACAGCAGGCCCCAGAGGTATACAGCAGGCCCCAGAGGTATACAGCAGGCCCCAGAGGTATACAGCAGGCCCCAGAGGTATACAGCAGGCCCCAGGGTATATACAGCTGGCCCCAGGGTATATACAGCCCCCCAGTGTATACAGCAGGCCCCAAGGGTATATACAGCAGGCCCCAAGGGGTATACAGCAGGCCCCAGAGGTATACAGCAGGCCCCAGGGTATATACAGCCCCCCAGTGTATACAGCAGGCCCCAGGGTATATACAGCCCCCCAGTGTATACAGCAGGCCCCAGGGTATATACAGCACCCCAGTGTATACAGCAGCCCCCCAATGGCACTAGCCCCCCCATCATTGTAAGAGCCCCCCACACTTTGCAGAGCCCCCCCGCTGCTTTATCTTACCATCCGGGGTCTTCTTCACAGCGGGTCCTCCAGTCCTTCCTCGCGCGCTGTGTTCCCGGTCTCATGTGACCCGGCGGTCGCAGTGGAATGACGTCATCGCGCCGGGTCACGTGAGACCTGAACACAGCGCGCAGGACCCGCGGCGAAGACCCCGGATGGTAAGATAAAGCAGCAGGGGAGCTCTGCAAAGTGTGGGGGGCTCTTACAATGATGAAGGGGGCTAGTGCCATTGGGGGGCTGCTGTATACACTGGGGGGCTGTATGCACGGCTCCCCCTGCCGCTGTGATGGGCGGGGGGAGCCGTGCATATCTAATGAGCGGCCCCACGTAACGGGCCGCTCACTCATCAGCCCCCCCCGCCTCCTCCAGCCTCCCCAGCACCCGGACACAGCCCCCACCACATATATTACCGTATTGACCCGTGTATAAGCCGAGGGGGTGACTTTTCAGCCCAATTTTTGGGCTGAAAAACTCGGCTTATACACGAGTATATACGGTAAGTCCCAAAAATTCCAAAAAATGTCCAGAACCTCAGGGGACACTATTGGCACCCTAAATGTAATGTATCAATTTTTCTAAAGCTGCAAAAAAGCACATTTGGATGTGTGACCCTAGCCTTATTTAGTTGGTGTCTCAGTCATTCAATAAATCAGTTACCAGCTGGAGGTTAGGCTTTGGTGCAGGCAGCCACATGGGAAGTGTGTAGTGCCAGTGGTTCCCGGTTTCCAACATGATAAAAGGCATGAACTGCCTGCCTTAGAAAAGGACCTTGGGCCACTGCCTCGCATTAGCAAATAACGCCTTGGTCGGTCACTCTCTTTTCCGCCGCCAGGATGGTTCTAATTTCCTTGCCCTAGGACTGCTAGCTGAAAACTCAGAAAAACATATGATGGTTCTTGTGCCATCGCATCCTGCCGGGCCCACGTTATGCTTGGAGACCAAACACAGCTTCACTACCTGGCTTCTATTAGCTGTCCTGTGCATCAGCTGAGAGTGCTAGGAAAAATCGAGATATGTGCATGTACGGCCTGTCCCCTTGGTCCCAGAAATATAATTGGTGTAGGGCTCAGATATACAGTAATTCCATAACTCCTTATGGAATTATGTCTTCTGTCTAAAAGAAAATTTTCTGTGAAGCTTGGGCTCGCCAGCGGGGGGCTTAACCTGGTAGAAAGAAACTTATCCCAGCTATCTGTTCAAGGTGCCCGTTTTTCCCTTTGAAGCTGGTGACTCTGGACCACAATCTCAGACCAGATATGATACAATTGATTGGAATTACATTTTATCTCCAATATTCTTCACAGCAGCCAAAAATATTTATTGCATTTTAAGAGAAAGGCCTTTCTCTCCATTCACAGAATACAATTAGTTATAAATGAGAATTCTAAAGAAGGGCATGAACGGCAGCCACAGAGTAATAGCATTCCTCTCAGGAGCTCTGCGTCATCTAATTAGTTATTCAAAGATATACTGTATATATTGGAGAACTGCCAATTACACCAATACATAAAGGGGTATAATTACTTTGTCAACACGACACTACCTTGTGAATAAATGATTCAAAGTCTGGGAGAAAGGCCCTCTCTGTACACTGTCTAACCCCTAGCTACACCGGACAAATGAGAGGACCCCTTAGAGGATAAACCTGCCAGCTGGCCTCACCTAATATAACCTTCATGGAAAGTAAATGTGAAGCTTTAATTACATCAGTTATTTCATGTTGAAATGGACACACAAAATCGATGGTGGTTGCAGATCGGAATAACGTTTTTTGGGTTTGTTTGCCTTTCCGTGGTAGATACAAGCAAAGTATTTGGCACCTAATGAGTTAACACACACTTGGGAAAGACAGCAACTCATACAGAAAGATGTGCACACCTTCAGTGAAAACGCCCACTTGGCCTTAACTAAAGCTGAAGGGGTTGTCAAGGACATTAACATTGATGACCCATCCTTAGGACAGGTGATCCTGATCTGACTAGTGGAGGTGTGACACACGGCACCCCGCCTATCAGCTGTTCCTGTTGTTTCTTCTGACTGGTACTACTCCGTTGCAGAACTGCACAGCTCTGTCGACAGAATAAAAGCTACAGCTAGGTACTTCACATCTGCCCCTATTGACCTCAGTCAATACGCCGTCCACATTGTTGCCACTATTGTTGACAGAACTGTGCTATGCAGCTCTGCAATCACATCAGCGTTATTGGAAAACTGATCAGTGGGGGTACCGGGTGTCACACCACCAACGATCAGACATCGATGATCTATTCTCAGGAGTTATCAATATCAAAATCCCAGACAACCCCTTTATTCATTTTGTGCCAAATACGTTGATTGCTCATATCTCTGAAATGGCAAAGGAAAATTAAAAACAAATGTTTTATTCTGCTCTGCAGCAATACATTCATCGTGTGTCCAGCTCAACATGACAAAAGTGATGAAGGGTCCTCATAAAAGGTTTCCAGCTTTACGATTACCAGAACATATATAATTTCTGAAATAAGCTCTTTGGGCTGAATGTATCATGTAAACACTGCAATATAGAGTTGTGTGCGTTATTTGTATTGAATATCAAAGGAAAGAATAGAAGTGTGTGCAGCCTTACATGTTACAGCTGTGAGGACAGTCCAGGCCGGAGCGCTTCTTTCCACACAGTTCACCACAGCTATGGGGAATTTCATTTCTATTCCATTCAGGGTGGTTGACTTTACCTTAAGGAATGAGCAGAAATAAACAGTCATTTTGGTTTTCATTATTGAGTCGAAGTGTCCGCTTTCATTGCACAGATTCACATTCATCTCAGACATCCTACCACAGAAGCAGGTATAGATGCTTGGGGCCCTGGAGGAGACATTTTGACAGGCGGGGCATCTCCAACCGCTATTTCCATCTGAAAGAGAATGACACGGAAATGAGATTATGATTTATTTATTTATATAGCACCATTAGATTCCATGGCGCTTTACATATGGAAAGGGTAGACGATGACAAGTACAATATATATGGACAATCAGGTCATACAGATACGGGAGGGGAGGGGAGAGGACCCGGTCCGTGAGGGATCACAGTCTAAGAGGGATTGGTGAGGGATACAGTAGGAGGGAGATATAATGGTGAATGGCATCTGTCCAAAGCCTGGATAACCATCAATGGCAAAATGGCAAGAGGACATGCCCCAGCTACTGATTGGCTTAAGCAGTCTCAACCTCTAAGCACTAGCTCCTCCCACCGGGCCAACCCCAACTGTTGCTTGCCCTGCAGCCAGTTGACGGGCAACCTATCCTACCAACATCCTATGTTATACCCTTGTATCACTACCAGCACTGATACCTCTATACATTTCACTACACCTAATGAATTATCAGTTATAACATCGCCTATAGCAACCAGAGTGCAGTTTACAGCATTGAAGCAGCTGAGAAAGTGAAAGCTGACCTCTGATTGGATATTATGGACAACTAACTAAATCCTTAGCAAGCATAACCATTAGTCTACTTACATATATGCGCACTCTCATCAGTTATCCACTTCTGGCGTCATGTTGTCTCAATATCACATGCAGCAAGCCATATTTGCGCACCAAAGTGATGGGTGTGCAAATATGACTCTCACAGGTGAGTGGCCCATTGTGCACTACTGCCAGTGGCCTGCACCCGACTCCATCCAAAACAGATGCCAGGAATCTGCCGCTGCACATCCCCCAACACACACACACCCACGAACACAACGCCAAATGAGGAACTATACCAGGTGTGCGCAGGCACAGTTAGTGAGCGCTTGCCGGGGGCAGAGAGAGAGCGTGCCGAGGAGGAAGAGTGCACCCAAGGGGAAGGGGGGTGAAAGGAGGGAGCGAGCGCCCAGGAAGGGGGGAGAGGGAGAGAGTGCACAGGGGGAGGAGAGAGAGAGAGAGAGAGAGAGAGAGAGAGAGAGAGGGGGAGAGTGAGAAAGGGAGCGAGCGCCCAGGGGGAGGAGAGGGTGAAAGGGGGAGAGAAAGAGGGAGTGAGCACCCATGGGGAGGAGAGTGAGAGTGAGCGAGGGGGCGAGCGCTCAGGGGGAGGAGAGGGAGAGAGGGGGAGAGTGAGCGAGCGCCCAGGGAAAGGAGAGGGAGAAGAGTGAGAGCGAGCGCCCAGGGGAAGGAGAGGGAGGAGAGGGAGCGAGTGCCCAGGGCGAAAAGGGGGAGGAGAGGGAGCGAGTACCCAGGGGGAAGAGGGGGAGGAGAGGGAGAGCGCGCCCAGGGGGAGGAGCAGGAGAGAGGGGGAGAGTGAGAGAGGGAGCGAGCGCCCAGGAGGAGGAGAGGGAAAGAGGGGGGAGAGTGAGAGAGGGAGCAAGCATCCAGGGGGAGGAGAGGGAGAGTGTGAGAGAGGGAGCGAGCGCCCAGGGGGAGGAGGGGGAGGAGAGGGAGCGAGCGCCGAGGGGGGAACACAGTGGGGGAAGAAGACAACACATGGGGGAGAGCACATGGAGGGAGACAGGCCAAAAGGGAGAGCAAAGAAGGTAGAAGACAGCACAGCGGAATAGAGGTTGCATAATTGGGGATAACACACAAGGGGGAGACAGTTCAAAGGAGAGGGCACAGAGAGGAGAAGACTGCACAGGTTCAAGAGAGAGAGCATACGGGGGGGGAGGGGAAAGCGAACGGAGGGAGGGAGCGACGGCCACCCCCAGTGTGACATCCCTGCCCTCTCAATGCTATAGCATCGGGTCCACATCTAGACTATAACATATTGCTGAAAGCAGCCTTCTGCCCAAAGCTGGGACGGTTGATGTGTGTGCAGTGCTATGCTCACGTTGTAGTTGAATTCTTCAATGAAATGGTGCCTGTGTCAGTGCATGCAGATACCACAAACTCAGACACCATTCATCACTAGGTTGTTTGAGATGATATCTGCAGACCCAAGAACAGTCTTAAGAACATGGCGTCGTAGATCTCAGCACAAGCACACGCTGACTCTGGCACTGGTTTTTTGAAGGATTTAACTACAATGTGAACATAGCACTGCACACATGCTGGCCATAGGGATAATATCGTAGTGGTTTAGGTGCTTTAGGCCCCATTCACACTGCAGTTTTCTCCCTGATCAAGTTTGTTCAGGTTTCTGTGCCAAAACCAGGAGTGTCTCCAAAACTCAGAACGGGGTCAATCTTTCAATTATAGTTTTCCTCTGCAAGTTCCTCTTTGGCACACAAAACCTAAAGGACACTGCTCAAGAAAAAACTGCAGCGTGAAAGCAGCCAAAGGCCTCATGCAAACACTGAGTATTTGAGGAGTTTTTTACCTCAGAATTTGTAGACAAAACCAAGAGTGGGGCAATCAGAGGAAAAGCCTAATGGCCACTTTACACGTCCCAACATCGTTAGAGAAAGGGACAGGATCCCGAAACGTTGTCACCACCCACCTGATGGCCGAATAAAGGCGGTTGTTTCACAAAGAAGAGTGCTGCAGTCCTTTATTTGTATGTATGTATGTATGTATGTATGTATGTATGTATGTATATATATATATATATATATATATATATATATATATATATATATATACACATAAGATTTTGAGTTTTTTGAAAAAACGTAAGTTTTTAACTTTTTTCTCATATATATTTATAGCTTATTAGCATATGTACATTATTGGTAGCAACCGAGTGCTGCAGAGTATTTTTTTCTAGTTATTTATATTATAATATATATATATTATATATATATATATATATATATATATATATATATATATATATATATATAAAAAATCTCCTGAAGTAATTAAAAAAAAATGATGTGGTGCTTTGCCGTATTTTTGGTTTCCAACCAGATACAACTAGATACCTGGGGGCTGAAATCCTCAGTATGGAGAGGCCCAAACAATCTGGGCTCCCCACACTGCGAATTGCAGCCCGCAGTCCCCTTATAAAATGGCGCACTCATTAGAAGCGCCATTTTCTGGCACTGTACCCAGACTCTTCCAGTTGCCCTGGTTCCAGTGGCAAACTGGGTAATAAAAGGGTTAATGCCAGCTTTGTATTGGCATCTGACACTAAGCCCGAGGTTCCTAATGTCGAGCCAATGTTAGAGGCTCCTAATTGCTGGGTCTAAGTAACTGTTAAATAATACATCACACAGACAAATCGTTTTATAAAAAACAAACACATATTTGAGCTCCTTCTTTATCACCCCGACATAACCTCCGACAATAATCTATATTGATGGTCCCACATTGCTCAGTCACCTTGGCTTCATCCAGAGACTGCAGCAAGGGAACAATTGTCCTCTTCCTGCAGTCTCTAGGCTCACACTGATGCTGCTCTATATAGCAACGATATGCCATATACCGTATATACTCGCGTATAAGCCGAGCCAAAAATTGGGCTGAAAAGTCCCCCCCCCCTCGGCTTATACGCGAGTCACTGTATACAGGCCCGCCCCCATCAGTATATAGGCCCCCCCTTGCTGCACAATCCTGTAAAGGAAGAGATTAGTATACTTATCACTGTCCCGCTGCTGCTGTCCCGCCGCCGTCATTGCGCTCCTCCGACTTAATCCGTCTTCTTCCGTCTTCCTCCGGTCGGCTCAGGCAATGACGCCATTGTCTGCGCGCCAGAGGAAGCCAGAAGATGCTAGATGAAGACGGAGGAGCGCGATGACGGTGGCGGGACAGCGGCAGCGGGACAGTGATAAGTATACTAATCTCTTCCTTTACAGGATTGTGCACCAAGGGGGGGCCCTGTATACTGATGGGGGGGGCTGTATACTACCACTGGGGTTGTATATACCTCTGGGGCTGCTGCTGTATACTAACCACTGGGGCTGCTGCTGTATACTAACCACTGGGGCTGCTGCTGTATACTAACCACTGGGGCTGCTGCTGTATACTAACCACTGGGGCTGCTGCTGTATACTAACCACTGGGGCTGCTGCTGTATACTAACCACTGGGGCTGCTGCTGTATACTAACCACTGGGGCTGCTGCTGTATACTAACCACTGGGGCTGCTGCTGTATACTAACCACTGGGGCTGCTGCTGTATACTAACCACTGGGGCTGCTGCTGTATACTAACCACTGGGGCTGCTGCTGTATACTAACCACTGGGGCTGCTGCTGTATATACCACTGGGGCTGCTGCTGTATATACCACTGGGGCTGCTGCTGTATACTACCACTGGGGCTGCTGTATATACCTCTGGGGCTGCTGTATACCACACTGCTGGGGGCTGTATACCTGTGCTGGGGTCCACACTCGGCTTATACACGAGTCAATAGGTTTTCCCAGGTTTTGGGGGCAAAAGTAGGGGGGTCGGCTTATACACGGGTCGGCTTATACACGAGTATATACGGTACTGCATCACTGTGACTCCAGAAACTGCAACAAGAGGACACTTAATCCCTTGCTGCAGTCTCTGGGCACATACTGATTGCAGGTTCACTGTATAGCAATATCCATACAGTGCACCTGTCAGTGTTGCAAACGCAAGTCCCAGAGATCACTTGATCTCTTAGGCTTGCGTCAGGTGACCAGATGTCGCCATGGCAACCTGATTGCCATGGCAACATTGGGTTACTTTGGTGATGATCAGCCCATTACAATTACATTACGATGGTCTGATAACCGCGGGGAGAGGTGAGTGACTGTGCTCCCTCTCCCTGGATCCCAAGTGCTGTGATTGGCAAGATTGCACCACTTAGGGGGTGACAGAGCCAGAGCACACAGTGATCGCTGTCCCATTGCTTGTCCTCAGCCTCATCTCCTCCATACAGGGGATGAGGCAGAGGGGAGTGGGCACAGACAGCAGGTGGGCACACGGCACAGGACTGGAAGGGAGTGGACAGAGGAAGATGGGAGCGGGTACAGGCAGTGTGATAAGGGCAGGAGCCGGGGCACAGCTGACAGCCCAGCTCCTGCAGATATCTGACCGATCACATCGCTCTGAGTGTGCAACCATTAAAAAAGGTTCCCCACACCTCTTCCCCTGCCCCTTGGCTGTCACTGACAGCCGTCAGCATGGAACGGTCACTGTGTGTTTACATGACAGGTATCATGGTGCGGGAACTGACATCTTTCCATGACTGCACACGTCAATGGTCGTAATGGGGATACAGGGGAACTCCGGGGAGAATAAAATGTTTTGTATGGTCCCTGCACTCCTAGGTTATAATAATGTTGAGCTGCCTGTTAGACTTGTATAATGATTAGAAGTAATATAAATCAGTTATTCACTACATGCGGCTTACCAGTCACCACTCCCATAGGAGTCTATATGTCCTGCCTGAGGGAGCAGCTCTTAGGGTACCTTTACACACAGAGATAAATTGCTTGCAACTTACTGGTTGCAGTGAAATCATGGACACATTGTTCCACTTGTACATGGCAACAAAATGGAACAATGTGTCCATGATTTCACTGCAACCAGTGAGTTGCAAGCAATTTATCTGTGTGT
This sequence comes from Allobates femoralis, assembly GCA_033576535.1. Lineage (NCBI taxonomy): Eukaryota > Metazoa > Chordata > Amphibia > Anura > Aromobatidae > Allobates > Allobates femoralis. Next base: position 15,512 of record JARQOC010000467.1, on the reverse strand, counting down.
AAAGGTACCCTAATGGTAGGGCTGGGCAATTAATCGAATTGATTCGATTAATTCGCCCCCCTGCTGTGGCCACGATTTGGTTTTAGTCCAAATCGTTAAATTCGATTAAAAATGGCGGCCGGAGCGCTGTTTAGAAGATCTAAAAGCGAGCGTGTTCGCAGCAGTGGGCGGGGCTGACACGGAATCTCGCGATTGGCGACCACACATGCCCACTACTATGACGCAGGGCTAGACAGAAGGCACACGCCCCCTTAATCGAGCAGCCAACCACACAACGGCCATGCTGCATTGCCCCGCCCCAAACCACGCCCCCAAAACGGCGCAAATCTTGAAGTCTAAAGATCCGCACATGGGCCACATCACCACCAACAGTAAGATACTGACTGACGGTGAGTGGCGGCTCCAGCCCGCACTGGGAACTGTGACCTAGGGCCCACTGGGGACATTGCAGCTGCTAACAGGGGCCCAGTCAGTGCTGGCCTACAAGTCCCAGCACTCCTTGCACTAAGTCTCTTGCCCGGGTGAAGCTGCAGCTTGTGCCCATTCGGGTGGAGGTAAGAGGGGAACCGGGGGGTCACGGAGGGGGGGGGGGGGGGACAGAGCTACTGAGGGGCCAACAGCGAGCGGAGGCATCCTGCTATGTGTGAATAGTACTGTATAATTGTGTGTAATGTGTATATTCCGAGCTCTCTGTCCATATATAGCCCTCCCTCTGCTATATACTATATACCTGCTGTGTTCTATATCCCATCCCCTTCCTTTTATATCCCAAGTGTTCTATATCCCATCCCCCACCCCTCCCTATATATTATATACCTGTGTCCTATATCCCTTCATATATTCTATACCTGTGTGTCCTATATCCCATCCTCCTCCCTATATATTCTATACCTGGGGACCGGGTCCTATATTCCATCCTCCTCCCTATATATTCTATAATATACACCTGTGTTCTATATCCCTCCCCCTCCTTACAGATTATATACCTGTGTCCTATATCACCTCATATATTCTATACCTGGGTCCTATATCGCCTCCCGTTCCTTATATATTCTATACCTGCTGGGTCCTATATCCCCTCCCCCTCAGATTATATACCTGGGGAACCTGCTCCGTTCAGTTTTTTCTCTTTATTCATCAAAGAAATGCAAAAAAAAAAAAAAAAAAAAAAAAAAAAATCGAGATTTAAATCGAAAATCGTCCATAGGTTTAAATAAAATCGAGATTTTGATTTTTCCCAAAATCGCCCAGCCCTACCTAATGGTGATAAATACCCAGTTCTGCTTATCAGTGCAGGTCCCAGTAGTCAGACCTCCGATCAACAAGTAATCACATTAAGTAATCCCCAACCCCTTTAAAGTTAAAAAGTCTATTAAAGAAGATGTCCGACCGCGAAATCAAAACAATTTTTTAAGCTAATCTGTGCTGTATTATAATATACAACACCCCTATAAAAAATGTTTGTTTCTAACTTTGTTTCCTCCTGAAATCACTTTATTCCTAGCACACACTTTTTTTTTTTACTTGTGGCTCAACCAAACTGACAGCAGCTCACTGAGCTTGGTTCCCTAAGGGTATGTGCACATCAGTCGTTTTGTGGGCTGTTTTTGAACGTTTTCCGTCGGCGGTTTCCGCTGAGTTTTATGTTAATTTATGTTAATCCTAGCCTCCGGTTGGATTAACATGCTAGTCAATGGAGTTTAGAAAACGCTGTGTACATTACAACGTTTTTATTCTGGTCGTTTTCAGTTTATTCAGCGTTTTTCCACCGGTTTTCCAAGATAGAGCAAGTGACTTCTTTTGGTCGTTTTTCCAGCGGTTCCAGCTTACAAGTGCAGCAAAAAACTCAGTTTAAAAACGCTCAGAAAAACAGAAAACAAAACGCTGTATAAACGCTATAAAAAACGAGCAAAAAACTAGCAAAAAACGAGGGACACTGCTGAGCACAGAAAACTCAGTTTCTGCTAATCTACACCGGTTTTTGGACGTTCTGCAGAGATGCACAAACGTCAGATGTGCACATACCCTAAGCCTGCTTTCACACAGCGTTTTTGTGCTGTCCGAGGGGATCGGTCTTTTAGCAGGACCACTCGGACAGCAACGGATCCAAACTGATGCCTGCAAACGGATGTCAAATAGGCATCAGATTCCGATATTTTGCAGCATCAGTTTGGATCCTCTCCCTGCTCCTTCTGTCACCTCGCTCCCCTCCTGTCACCTCGCTTCTCTCTCCCTCTTGTCACCTTTCTCCCCTCCACTCTCTGCTCCTTCTTTGTCCCCTCTTTCGCCCCCCTTTTCCAGACTCCGCTCAAGCAACTTATCACCGTTGAAATCACCCTGTTACGTGTAGCAACGCACTAGGGATGTTGCTTCAAGTTCGCGACGCCCCTGTGTTGCCCGTGTAACGGTACCTTTAGACTCAACTCACACACGTGCACAGTTTAAGAGATTCTTGGCTTTAATTATGCTCTGAAACCCAACACCTCACTATGCTGGAAGTGCATGTTTTGGAGGTTCATAAGTGAAGAAAGAAGAGGTTCATAAGTGGAGAAAGTAGATGTCTCAAATAAGATGTTTTACAAAGTTTATTACATTTGCAGATCCTTTTGATTTATGCAAAAGTTTGGTGAAATTACATAGCTACCGGTAATTTAAATCACTCTACACAGAGAAATAGACTGGGCAACATGGGGGCTATAGAAGGCAAATTGTGCAAAATTGTTATGAAACCATAACAAAAATGATTTATAGTCCCAAATGCACCATTTGGTGGAACAAATAAAACTGTCCAAATAAAAATGGGACAGTTCTCTAGAGATTAGCAAAAATATCATCTATGCTCCGTTGCAGCTGGACCAGGCTCCTGCAAACTTTCTCACTTGAATGCCAGCCCCTGTCTTTTACAATGCCGCCCTAGATGTCCTGACATAAATCAGAGTACAGAAGTGGACCCCAGACCACAGGCCTTCAAATCACTTTGTTCAGGTCTATGCACAACTTTTTTGTTAAAAATTTTTTCCAGTGGTCTAATGTTACTTGGTGGTTGGTAGAACTTATTCTTGACGTTCTGATCAGCATGAACAAAACCAGCAATTCATTTGATTTTTTATTTTATTTTTTTTGCGTCGTTCAAGATGTGGTAAAAGTGATGAGACCGATTTATTCTTCAGATCCGTATGGTTACATTGATAGCAGACTTAGGCTAGGGTCACATTTGCAGCTTTTCAATGCAGATTTCACACGTCTTTTGTGAAAAACGCATGGAAAAACGCATCCATAGACCCCCCCAATCAAAAAACGCATGCCCCAATGCCAAAAACGTATGTCTAAAGGTGCCATGCGTTTTTGGGATGCGTTTTTGGCTCAGCACCAAAAAATGCAGCATGATGCATCTTTTGGTGCTTTTCCAAAAACGAATGCGTTTTTTTAACATGGGGCCCTATGGGAAACGCATGCGTTTTGCATGGTACTAAACGGTACCATGCGTTTTTTCATGCGTTTTTTAAGGCTGCTCCACACCTAACAGCAAAGACGCAGCCCAAAAACGCAGGCTACCAAAAAGCACCTTAAAAAACACAAGTGTGACCGTAGCCTTGTATAGCTTTTATGCTTTGCTTTTACACACTAAAAACTATACCGTGTTTCCCCGAATATAAGACAGTGTCTTATATTAATTTTACCCCCAAAAGTCCCACCCTGTCTTATATTCGGGGTATGACTTATATTAAAAAAAAAAAAAAGACAAAAATGAAAAGTCCCAGCCCCATACAGTATGCCACTGCAGTCCCCAGCACAGTACCGTTAAAACCGCAATTCCGCCGCACAGCCGACTTGAGGCACACTTGCGGCATACTTGCGGCAGGTCCCTATACAATGTACGGTACTCTATGGGACACTTGCGGCAAAGGTGCAGTAACCGCACCTTGCCGCAAGTGTCCCATACAGTACCGTACATTGTATAGGGACCTGCCGCAAGTGTGCTGCAAGTTGGCTGTGCGGCGGAATTGCGGTTTTAATGGGCAAGTCGGCAAGGAAACATCCTTACTTTTTAGGGTAATGGCGGCCTCAGGCTATGGATTCCTCCGCGGTGCAGGGCGTTGTCCAGATGCTTCTTCATGCAGGAGCTTCTGGCCAATCAGCACTCGAGCCGCTGAGCCAATCAGCGCTCGAGATGCTGGGGAGCCGCTGGCCAATCAGAAGCTCCTGCCGGCAGCGGTGACGTCAGGCCGGGGCGACAGGCGCACAAGATTAACCCTATGCCCTCGGGGTTACCTGCGGCACCTGAGGGCAGAGGGGAGCCCACGGGGGACAGCGGACCTGCGGCTGCAGCTGAGGGCAGAGGGGAGCCCACGGAGGACAGCGGGGTCAGTGGGACAGAGGGGACACAGGTAAAACATGCAATGGGCAAAAATGGCACTTTAGCGGTACCCTGTCTTATATTCCCCGAAAAGAAGTCACCCTGTCTTATAATCGGGGTATGACTTATATTGGAAAATTCTGCGCCAGCCCTGCCCTGACATACTCGGGGGTGACTTATTTTCGGGGAAACAGGGTATTTTACAAAAAAAGTAGCATATTTGTCCTTGCATCAACCATATTCTGAAAGCTGTAACTATTTGTATTTTACCAAATGAGCCTTAAGGCTTGTTTTTTGCAGGTCGGGTTGGCATTTTCATATAGAACATTTATTTTCGCATATGAATTTTTCATCACTTTTTATTCAATTTTTGTTTATCAGTATGATGAAATATAATTGGTGTTTTTTTTATTTGTTAATGTTGTTCGCTGTACAGAATAAATAACAGTTTTATAGATTGGGTTGTTCTGGTAACAGCAAACCAATTATGCATACTTTTTTTTAATTCTGTTTTAATGTAAACATTGCTTTTTAGAGGTGGGTTTTTGTGTATTTTTATTTTTTATACACACATTTCATTTCACTATTTTTTTTTTCCTTTTTCATTTAATCCCGCTGGGGAAAATGTTTGATGGCTGCTCTCATGTATTTCTGTACTCCTGTACTGCAGTGCAGGAAACCTGTCAGTGACTCACTGACTGTGACTGTTAGGATGGAATCACACTGTCTGTGTGATATGCGAGTCTCTCGGACAAGTGTCGGATCATTAACCCTGAACAGCTTCCCCCTCTCTGGACTGGGAGTGTGGAGCTGCATAGAAATACAAGCAGCTGACGCTCCCGTCCTGACAGTGAGAGGCCGTTCCAGGTGACTGATCCAAGACTCGTCCGACTGCCTCACATGTCACACGGACAGTGTGATTGCAGCCGTAGACTCAACATATAGCAGGATCTAACCGGGAACTGCACAACCTGGCATCATCAGATGACCTTGGGGTATCATGGCAATGATCAGTAACCACGATTATGGGAGGAAAGGAGGGCAATCCTGACACGCGGGGTTGGGAGGGGGAGGGGAGGTCTTACCAATTGACAGCGATATTTAAGGGGTTAATCAGTCCTGATCAGTTCCAAAATGGGTTATGGGCAATGCCCGCGAAAGTCAGCTGTCACTGGCGGCAATTACGCTATCCACTTATTTCTTACAGCTGTTATTTAAAAAACAAAACAAAAAAAGAAAACAATAGGGGATAAAGCCCCTTAGCACCCGCCATTGTAAAATGTATTCGCAATCTTTAAGGGGTTAAAATCAATCCCTCACACGGGTCTGTCAGCAGAAAATGTAAAAAAAAGTGGGTATTAGAATAAAGAAAAAAAAAAATGTAAAAAAAATTTAAAAAGCACTTTCTACCACTTTGATATTGATGACATGACTTATCAATCATCGCCAGAATGGTGGGGCTTCAGACACAGTACCCACACCGATTATTGTTGGCAGTGCCAGCAGATGACTATGAAAACATCTGACAGAGATCTTTTTTTAACCCCTTCACCCCTGTGTGATTTTATATTTTTTTCTCTCCCCTTCTTTTAAGAGACATAACTTTATTTTTTCCATTAATATAGACATATGAGGGCTTACTTTTGTGGGACAAGTTGTACTTTTGAATTAAATAATTTATTTTACCATATAGTGTACAGGAATCCATAGAAAGAATGAAAAGAAAAAACAAAAGAAAGCATAGAAAGAAAACCATAGAAAAAAAACCATAGAAAGAAAAACCAGAAAGAAAACATAGAAAGAAAACCAAGTGAAGTGAAATAGCAAAAAAAGAAGAATTTTGTGTGCTCACCGTAAATTATCTTTCTCTTAGCCTCTAATTGGGGGACACAGGACAATGGGGTTATGCTATTCTGCCACTAGGAGGAGACACTAGGCAAATGAAAAAGAAGCACAGTGGCTCCTCCCAGCAGTATATAACCCCCTGACTTGCACAGTTCAGCCAGTTTTGGGCTAAAGTACTAGGAGGAAAAATAATATATAAGGCGATCAAGAGAACACCAACACAACAAGGCCAACCGGCCACAGGGAGGGTGCTGTGTCCCCCAATTAGAGCCACAGGGAGGGTGCTGTGTCCCCCAAATAGAGGCTAAGAGAAAGGGAATTTACGGTGAGTACACAAAATTCTTCTTTTCTCTTTCGCCTCATTGGGGGACACAGGACGATGGGACATCCTAAAGCAGTCCCTGGGAAGGAATAAACATCCACAACTGAAAAACGCAGTCTACAGACTAGCAGCCGCTGCCTGCAGGATGCGCCTACCCAGACTCACATCTGCCGATGCCAGAGTATGAACACGATAGTGTTTCACAAAAGTGTGTAGGCTAGACCAGGTAGCAGCTTTGCACACCTTCTCCAAATAAATGGCTCGAATCTCCAGGAGATTTATGGGTAGAGAGGACTCCTCTGTAGTCCACCGACCCTTGGTCGTGTAACGACAAAATACCGCTCCCCAGCCAAGGAGACTGGCATCGGTGGTCAGTACGTCCCACAGGACCGGCAGAAAGGATCTCCCCCAAGAGAGATATGACGGAATCAGCCACCAGAGGAGAGAAAGCCTCGTCGCCGCTGATGGCCGGAAAATGCAATGAAGAGTGAACGGATTGCGATTCCAGGCCGCCAGGAGAGCCAACTGCAATGGACGGAGATGCCACTGAGCAAAGGGCACTGCCTCCACCATCTTCCCCAAAACCCGCATCACGAACCGAAGGGAAAGTGGGACAAGACGCAGGAGCATCTGAATTGCACAGCGCGGAGACTGAGCCTTGTCCTGAGGAAGAAACACAAGTCCCCGAGACGTGTCCAGGATCATTCCCAGGAAAGAGATCCTGCGGCTCGGAAACGGAGAGGACTTTGGTAGATTGAGAATCCACCCTAGACGCGAGAGAGTGTCCATCGTGATGCGAACACTGTCCTTGCAGTCCCAGAAAGACCGACGCTTGATCAACAAGTCGTCCAGGTATGGGGAAACCGACACCCCCCGAACGTGCAATACGATCATGACCGCCACCATGACCTTGGTGAACACTCGCGGGGCAGTTGCCAAACCGAAAGGAAATGCAACGAATTGGTAATGATCCTCATCCACAGCGAAGAGCAAGAACCTTTGGTGAGACTTGGCTATCGGAATATGCAAGTAGGCGTCCTTGATATCGAAGGAAGCGAGGAACTCCCCCTGCTGCATGGAAGCGATGACGGATTGCAGGGATTCCATCCGAAAATGTCGGACTCGGACAAATCTGTTCAGATGTTTCAAATCCAAAACAGGACGGGATGATCAGTCATTCTTTGGCACGATAAACAGATTCGAATGGAATCCGTGGAACAGCTCGCCCTGAGGGACCGAAACAACGACTCCCGCCCGCTGAAGGGAGTCGATGGCCCGAAAGAACGCGTCTTTCTTGTCCGGCGAGCCCGGAGAATGAGAAATAAGGAACCTCCTGTGAGGAAGAGTGTGAAACTCGATGCTGTAACCGAAAGACACCAAGTCCCGGACCCACTATTGTCTGTAACAGCGAGCCAGGCATGCCGAATGCGGGAAAGTCGGCCGCCCACTCGGGAAGAGTCTTCCGGAGGAGCCGAGTCAGGAAGAGGAAAACCTCTGCGATCCAGACTCCTTTGACTTAGACTGCCTGTTTCGGGGTTGCCAGCCGAAACCCGACTTACTGGGAGCCTGGGAACCTCTGTTCGCACGTGGCACACGGGCCGTCTGTAACGGGCGGAAAACGGACCACCCAGACGAGTTCCGAAAGGACCTGAACCTCGCCTGGTGACCCCTAGTGAATTTACACTTGGGCTTCTGCTGAGGGAGTGAGGTACTCTTAACCTGATATCTTACGCAATGGGAGGTATCAAGCGTTTTTCCAAACAGATGCCCACCTAAATAAGGCATGCCGGTGAGAAACCTCTTCGAAGCCGAATCCGCCTTCCACTCCCGAAGCCAGAGAGCTCGGCGAATCGCGAATGGCATTTGAAGCCGCTGCCGCAGTGCATTTAGCCGCATCAATAGAAGCGTGCACCAAGAGTTTCCCAGCGACAGACATCTGAGCAGCCAGATCCAACAGCTCTGGATCCACACCCCTGTGACGTAACGCGGAATGTAAATCACCCGCCCAGGTCACAATGGCCTTAGCCACCCACATGGAGGTGAAGGAGGGAGAGAGAGATGACCCTGAAGCAACACCAATCTGGACAATTGTTCCAGCTGACGATCAGGGGAGTCCTTGATAGACGCACTATCAGGAAGAGCAAGAAGTGTCCTAGACGCTAGACGGGACACTGGAGGATCCACCTGCGGGGAATCCGACCAAGCTTGTGCCACCGCTGGCAAAAAAGGATAACGAGTCTCAATCGCCTTACGATTACCAAACCGTTTATCCGGCTGGGACCAATGTTTCTGCAGAACTTCCTGAATCTCAGGATGATCAGAGAACATCTGAGGTCTCTTGGGCCTCTTGAAAAATATCACGTGGTCCGATGAGGCGACTGGAGCCGGGTTAGACACTGACAAGGCTTGATTAACAGCCGAGACCAGGTCGTCCACCATGACAAGGGTATCAGAGGAAGTGGATTTGAGCGAATCACCCAGATCCGCCTCCACATCCGAATCACGGAGCACCCTGAGACGGGACCGTGGGAGACCCCCTGTGGAGTCTCTTCCTACCAGAAGTATGGAAGGAAGGAGGAGTACGAGAGCGCATTTCCTCCTGACCGGAACAGTCGTCCGGAGAACCCGGCTGGTCAGACGTGCTAGACGAAGGACGGGCCTGCACAACCCGGATCAGTGTCTCAGAGAGTTGCTGTATGGATTTGGTTTACAGACTGCGAAAATGCAACCGCCCATTCCGGCGGAGCTGGGATGCTAGCGGGCACCACCTCACCAGCGGGCGCCTGCTAAGAGACAGAGGCACAGGGCTGAGAGGAATTAGAGGCACAGGCCTGGCAGAGCGGAGTAAAACAAACGCAGGGCAGCGCAGCTTTGCACGCAGTGCAAAAGGCATAGTACACATTAAAGGCCTTTGGTGCCCTCTTGCCCTTTTTGTCCGACATTCTCCGTGCTATACACAGAGGAATATACTGCTGACTGCCAGCTGACAAAGCTGCAGCAGAATGACACTAATCACTGCTGAGCTACAATACACAGTCTAGGGCTACAGCAGGATATAAACTACTGCTGAGCCCTGTCACCTGGAAGCACAGCGCTGCCCCGAATCCTGTGTCCCCCCGCAGAGCTCTGACCGCGCTGTTGTGAAGTCCCACGCTGAAGATGGCGCCACAGACTGCCTGGGAGCGGGAAACGCCAATGAGGCGAAAGAGAAAAGAGAAATTTACGTTTGTTAATTGGGTTTTTTATTCATCATGTTCACTATATGGTACGAGTTCGTAGATAACAAACGTATACTTCTACTGCTACCTAAAAAAAATTGAGAAGGTTTTAAACGAAAACAATTGCACTTTTGCACCATTTTCTGAAACCCGCAGAAATATTCTGCAATTTTTTCAGGATATGGAAGTTTGTTATTTGTTGCCTCTTGAGCTGACATTTCTACTGATACTATTATTGTGTAGTTGTGCTGTTTTGATCACCTGTAATGATGAGCGAGCATGCTCGGCGCTGCTCGTTACTCGCACAAGTATCCCGGTACTCGGGGAACTCGGCGAGCACAGAGTACCACTGAGATGCTCGGACTCTTCGCTAATAATTATCGATCTGATACAAATACACAGCTCCCTTCAGTGCACACAGTGAGCTGGCACCTCACAGAGATCAGGGTCCCTCTGGGGGGCACAGCAAGGTGTTGTATGTTGCGACGATTTAAAAAGCCTACCCTCCCGCTTTTTCCCAGAAAGACTCGTTTTATAGCCGGAAGTCTGTGGGCGGAGCCTGTCACTAATTGACTTACATTGGGCTCGGTGCTCTGGCCGAGTATCTTGGGATGCTCGGCCCGAGCACCAGAGCATTTTAGTACTCGCTTATCTCTAATCACCTGTTATTGCAATTTTGTGACAAAAAATACATAATTGTGGCATTTGGACTGTTTTTACGTTACGCAGTTTACCGATCTGGTTAATGAAATTTATATTTTGACAGATTTCTGAATGTGGCGATACCAAATATGCATTTTTTTTTTTATAGTTTTATTTTCAATGGGGAAAAAGGGGGGTGATTAGAACTTATGTTTTTTTTTCTCCATATTTTCAAAAACTTTATTTTACTTAGCTCCCTAGGGGGCCTAAGTGCTGCACAGACCAAACACTTCTGTGTACAGATAAGCTGATGAACATCTGAAAACAGGAGAAATTAATACTTTATGCCAGCGACGGGTCCAGGCCGGCAGAAAGTGATTACACACAGCTTTCGAGGCTCATAACAGGACCCAGGCTGTAAAGGTAACAGCGGAAATCCAAAGATTGCATAACGGGACCTCCCATATCAGTGGAGAATTGCTCGATCCCTGCCACATTGTTTTGGATCGCGCTGTCTGTTATTTACAGTGCAATCCAAAGGGTTAACAGCACCAATTCGAATGCTGTTCAAATCAGTGCTGTTAGCTACACTTCTCAGCTAATATGTTTGGGGGAAGATGTAAGCTGAGTGTTCGAGCTGGCATCAAGAGTAGAGACACGGCCAAGGAAGAACCGTATATATATTCCCTTGGTCATGAAGGTTTTAAATGAAAGATGTTCAGCTGAATGAGGCAGCAGCGGTGCATTACTCTGCTTATAAAGTTTACATCTGGCCTTTGTAAACAGGCGATTGTGGGGGTGACAGGTGCTGGACCCCACCAATCTATTGATGAAAAGCTAATGTCCCATTATTAATATTAAAGTGATTGAAAAACCTCTACATAAAATAAAAAAAAACTAAAAAAAAAAAATTTAGTATCATCGTAACTGCATCGATTAGTAGAATAAAGGGAACAGGTAAATTGTGCTGAATTGCTTTTAACCACTTCTGGATGGGATAAATCCCCTGTATAAATGTAAACAGTTAGGTCCAGAAATATTTGGACACTGACAAGTTTTGACATTTTAGCCATATACAAAAACAAATTCAAGATACTTACAAAAGCAATATTATCTTAAAGTGCAGACTCTCAGCTTTAATTTAATTTGAGGATATTCACACCCTAGATGGAGTAAAGGTACCGTTACACACGGCAATTTTGCTAGCAATTTCACTGGCAATTTGCTGGTTGCAGTGAAATCATGGAGACATTGATACATTTTGTTGCCGTGTACAAATAGAACAAGGTGTCCATGATTTCACTGCAACCAGCAAATTGCCAGTGAAATTGCAAGCAATATTGCTGTGTGTGACAGTACCTTAAGGGTTTAGGAATTACAGCTCTTTAAAGGGACCCTGTCAGGTCATTTTTCAGTATGATACAATAGTACCCTAAAACAGGGGTCCCCAACCAAAAAGCAGCGGACCAGCACCGGGCCGCACCGCCGCAGACCAGCACTACACATACTGTGCTGAGCTCTGCGGCGGCTCCCGCAGTTATGTCACCGCCTCTCCCCCTGCTGTATTTGTCCCCTCTCTTGTCTTTTCCTCAGCTGTGTGCTTTGAATAGAAGTACATGAGAAGCCATCGGCCAATCACAGTGCAGCAGCCAGGCCCTGATTGGCTAGTGGCTTTTGCACTGTGATTGGCCCATGGCTTCTGATGTAAGTTCACAGCACACAGCTGAGGAAAAAACAAGAGAGGGGACGTAATGCAGCAGGTCCAGTGACTAAAAGATTTGTGTCAGAGAGGCTGGGGTCTGCAAGAGCAGGCTGGGGGCTGCAAGAGCAGGCTGGGGGCTGCAAGAGCAGGCTGGGGGCTGCAAGAGCAGGCTGGGGGCTGCAAGAGCAGGCTGAGGTCTGCAAGAGGAGATTGGGGGCTGCAAGAGGAGGAGGATGGGGGATGCAAGGGGATTATGATTGGGGTTGCAAGGGGATTATGATTGGGGATACGGTATTGGGGGCTGAAAGGGGATGATGTGGATATTGTACCCTGCAAGGGAATGATGGGGGCAGCAAGGGAATGATGGGGATACCATATTGGGGGCTGCAAGGGGTTGGAAAGATAAGACATCCCCTGGAAACGCATGTGTCGGGGAAGCGGGGTACTAAACTCCACCCCTTCTCCATTGCCCCACCCCATATAACCAAAGCTCCACCCGCTGCCGGGCCATGGAAAAATGGTTTTGCATGAAGCTGGTCGCTGGTGCCAAAAAGGTTGGGGACCACTGCCCTAAAATATTCTGAAAGGTCTACCTGAGCACTATGTAAAAATTATTAATATCCCTGTGTAGTTCTCTTGCTATAGGCACCTTCACAACCTGTAAAAGTGATTGACATGACTCCTGAGCAAGTCTGAGAGTCACAGTCAGTAAGTTTTATTTAAAGTGACTCTGTCAGGTCATTTTTCAGTATGATAATAATATTACACTTGAATAGTACCTGGGCAGACCTTTTAAAACATGTAAAATAATTATTGTACCATTTGTAGTTTCCTTGCTATAAGCATTTTCACACATTACTTTTACAGAGGTTTAGCTCGGCTGCTGTATAAGGGTTATTTAAATATCCACGCCGACCCAAGCTGGTGTTCTGTCCCTCCCCACTGTGCTGGGAGGGGGGAGGTGTTTTGCCCTTCACTGTGTAAGAGATTTCTATTATAAGAACATTGGTTTTCCTGCATACATGTAATGTGTGTATGTGCTGAGCAAACGATTAAATGTTCTTATACGGTAATCAAATAGAAATATCTCAGACTGCACACACTACACATCTCATACACACAATGACATGACCTCCTTTCTGCTCTACATGCAGACTCTGCAATGAGTCACACAACAGACAGATCAGAGAGGAAGGCAAGACAGTGTAATGATGCATAAATATTAATTCCTTGGGGAGTGTGCAGCAGATAACTCACTGGGATTGACAGATGGAATTAATCTTTTATTTTGAAGTTTAAAGAGGATAGGAGACAAGCATAAATAGAAATACATAGGTAAAGAGAGCTTAGGAATTAGAACATATCAGTTATATATGGATTTTTGACTTGGCAGATTCCTTTAAATAACCACACCTATCCAAGCTGGTATCTGTCCCTCCCCTCTGATGAAGTTACACTGAATCTATCAGGCTTCTACAGGCTGCTGGGGAGGGGGTTGAGAGGAGGGAGGTTGTTTTGTGCTACAACTGTTGTAGTAACATCACTACAGTCTGTGCTATCAGTATAAGATTTCTGTTTATATGAACATTGGTTTTCCTGCATACATGTGTATATCTGCTGAGCAAATGTTCACATAAATACAGATATCTCAGAGCACACATTACACAGATACAAACAATGAATATCTCAGAGCTTAGTCTATTAAGAGAACACACCTCCTTCCCCCACCTTTCTCCACTGTCTACAATGAGTCACATAGCATGTAGACCAGAGAAGGGCAGGACAGTATAGTCATGCATGAATATTCATTCCTTGTGGAGTTGGGCAGCAGAGCGCTCACTGTGATTAACAGATGGAATTAATCTTTTATTTTTAAGTTTACACAGGATAGGAAGGAAGTATACATAATAGAAATACATGAATAGAGAGAGCTTAGAGAGAGGATTCAGAAAATGGTATCAGTTACATATGGATTTTTGACCTGACAGATTCCCTTTAAATGAAATCTATCAGCAGGTTTTTACTATATAATCTGAAGACAGCAGGAGATGGGGAATGAAAAACAGATTTCAGCGGTGTTATCAAAATATGTGCTGTATACTCACAGTAAAGGTTTCATCATTGGGATATTATTACTGCCGTAACTAGCTGCTTCATGCTGTCGTCCGACCACACCCCTCCTCTGATAAGCAGCTCACTTTCAATAGACTATATACAGAGAGCTGTGGTGTGGGCGGGGTTAGACTTCTGAGCTCTGCTACATGATGCATTTAAAAACTCTGTCACAACTGCTGCATCCAGTAAACTAAGTTATACATTGCTGTAATCAAGGGCTCTTTTCCTACATTATGCTGCACTCAGATGAGGTAGCAAAATCTTGGTGACAGTTTCCCTTTAAGGGAGAAATCCCTACCGACAAGCAATAATTGATGTCAACTGCAATAAAAGATCACATAGGAGGAATCCCAGCATTTGGTGACTTCCAGTAATACAAATTAAAATTTTATTTATATTAAAGGGATCATGTCACCTCCAAAACGCCTCCTAAGCTAGCAAAACATGTCCCTGCAGCATAGTATCACTAATCTCACACTCCTTTTGTCTCCTAAAAGCATCCTGTAAAAGTGCATAAAAACGTTTTAATACTCACTCCTTAGTGATTATAATTAGCAGAGTGACTATTCTTTAGTCACCAAGGCGGGCTGTTTTGCAGCTCCAGGGATCCACCCTGTCTCTGTGTGTTCTGCTGTGATGTGCAGGCATTGCCCTCCCCTCTCTCTATCACTCACAGAATGCAAATAATTAGTCCTGACTTCAGTTTCAGTTTCACAGTAGCACAGACAGAGAGAGGGCTGAATCCTGGAGCTGCAAAACAACACCCCCTGGTGACTAAAGAATATGGACCCTGCTAATTATAATCACTAATGAGTGAGTATTAAAATTTAATATTAATATTTATGCACTTTCACAGGATGCTTTTAGGAGACAAAAGGAGTGTGAGATTAGTGATAGGATGCTGCAGGGACATGTTTTGATAGCTTAGGAGACGGTTTGGAGGTGACAGGTTCCCTTTAAAATACATTTGTCCAATTATTTTTAATCCCCTGAAATGAAGAGGCTTCATAGAAAAATTATTGTCAAATGTGTCACAGGAAATTTTTGCTCAACACCTTTAATTAAACCTGAAAATCTACACTTTTATTGCATCTCAGTAGTCTTTATTTTAAATAATGAATAGTGGAATACAGATCCCGAATCTCAAAGACTCAGGCACTGACCAAATACTTCTGGATTTAAGTGATTTAATTTGAGACTTGGGGGTAACAGACTCACTTTAGGGTATATGCCCACAGGACTTTTTTCCTGCGTTTTCGTATGCAGTTTACCCTTGGTTTTATGGTAATGTATGGTAATTTGTTCCTGCGG